>CAUYUJ010014954.1:0-95704 GCA_963575745.1 Prorocentrum cordatum | reverse complement strand
GTGGAGTCCCCTGTTGGACCTCGAAACGTGTGCGGGGTCCGCAAACATGGGCGCGGTGGGCGTATAAGAGCGCAGCCACAGGGGCAGTCGGAGCTCCTTTGGGGCCACGAAACGTAAGCGGGGTGTGCCAAAATGGGTGCGGTGGGCGCATGCGAACGCTGACGCTTGGGCCTTCGGTGGGGCTCCCTGTGGGGCAATGGAGCGCGAGATGGTATGCGAACGCAGCCATGTGGGTCGTCGGTGGAGCTTCCCGTGGGGCCACGAGACGTGTGAGGGGCGTGCCAAATATGGGTGCGGTGGGCGCAGGCGAACGCAGCCGCTGGGGCCTTCTGTGGAGTTCCCCATGGGGTGCCGAAGTGGCCGATATGGGTGCATGCGGACGAATAGTAGGGCCGCCGATGGAGCTCTCTATGGAGCAACAAGACGTGTGAGGGATGTGCCGAAATAGGTGCGGTGGGTGAATGCGAACGCTGTGGGGCAATGGAGCGCGAGATGGTATGCGAACGCAGCCATGTGGGTCGTCGGTGGAGCTTCCCGTGGGGCCACGAGACGTGTGAGGGGCGTGCCAAATATGGGTGCGGTGGGCGCAGGCGAACGCAGCCGCTGGGGCCTTCTGTGGAGTTCCCCATGGGGAGCCGAAGTGGCCGATATGGGTGCATGCGGACGAATAGTAGGGCCGCCGATGGAGCTCTCTATGGAGCAACAAGACGTGTGAGGGATGTGCCGAAATAGGTGCGGTGGGTGAATGCGAACGCTGGCATTTGTGCCTTCGGTGGAGTTTCCCATGCGGCCACGAAGCGTGACAGGGGTGATCCCACATGACTGCGATGGGCGCGTGCGAACGCAGCCACTAGGGCCGTCGACGTTCCCTATGGGGCCGCAAAACGTGTGAGGGGTGTGCGGAAATAGGCGCGGTGGGCGCACGCAAACGCAACCACTGGGGCCGTCGGTGGAGTTCTCTATGAGGCCGCGACACGTGTCAGGGAGTGTCAAAACAAATGCGGCGGGCACATGCGAAGCCAGTTGGGCCGTCGGTGGAACTCCCTATGGGGCCACGATGCGTGTGCGGAGTCCGCAAACATGGATGCGGTGGGCGCGTGCGAACACTGGCATGGTGACCTTCGGTGGAGCCCCCTACGGGGCCACGAAACGTGTGAATCGTCTGCCGAAACAAGTCTTGGCTGCTTCCTGGACGTGGATTGGACTATCACCCCAGGCCGCTACCGACCACCCGGTGGCACAACGATGCACATCGTCTTCGTTCATCCTCATCTTCTGGGCCTCTCTTCGCCAATTGGTGGCACCTGTTGCTCTTCGCCTACCTGGTGTACCTCTACCCCCCGGACGTCGACCTGGTTACGTCCTTCCGCACGCAGCACTTGAGGATGGTGATTTTGGCGCGCCGTCGACGGCAACACCACTTAGCCCTCCCTCCGGGACTTCGCCTCAGGCTCCTGTCCAAGGCGTACCTTTTCCTGTGCAAGCTCTTCAGCGCCGCCTGCACCCCGCGCCCTCCGGCCGCCTGAAGCCCCGCCCGCCCGCGCAATGTCTCCCCAATTGGTGCTTTGCGCGGCCCGCCTAGCTCTTAACCGAAGAGGTTCGCTCTCGACCCGCAGACAAAAAAAGTGCCGAAACAGGTACATGCGGAAAGCACAGGCCAGGAGGGGGAGGATGGAGGGGGGGAGGATGGAGGAGAGAGGAGGATGAGGATGAGGAGGAGGAGAGGCGGGGCGTTGTCTCTTCAAAACGAGCACCCAACACAACAGGATGGTTGAGAATAAGTGGTCGTCGGCACCCGCGACACCATCGTCTTGCCGCTCGTCCTCCTCCTGTTCCTCCTCCTCCCCTACTCCTCCTCATCCTCCTTCTCCTCCTCTTTTTCCTCCTCCTCCTGCTCCTCCTCCTCCTCCTCCTTCCCTCCTCCTCCGCCTTAGGATTGAAGCGAGGAACGAAGAGGAGGAGTAGGAGGAGGAGGAGGAGGGGGGGATGAGGGAGAAGAAGGCTATTGGACTACTGGGGCCTTGGAAGAACTCCTTCGCATCCAACGAACCAACTACTTAGTAGTCGGACTCCTCGGGCCCATCACTCCCACCAGCTGGGAGCCGAACCTCGTGTTCACGACGCCTCTCGGCACGGCAAAACTCAACCGCGTCTCGTTGGTCAACAAAGTTGTGCAACTGCGCCACACGATACATATCGAGAGCCTCGGGGATACACAACCCGCGGGCCGAAGGAAGGAGGAGAACGCGGGGTACCCTCTCTTCAAAACGAGGACCCAACACCACAGGATGGCTGGGAACAGGCAGGACAACTCCAATGCAGCCAGGCAATATCTAAACCCACAACCGAAAAAGCAAATGAGAATGGGAAAGAAACGGAGCAGGAGGAGAAGAGCCGGAGGAGGCGGAGGAGGAGGACCAGCGTGAACCAAGGACGCACCAATGATATTGCAGACCCCCCGTTCCAAAGTTCACTCTTCACACGTTCCTACAAGCATTCAGTGCTCCACTGAATGGCAGTTGTTTGATAATCCTCAATCGTGCCAAGGTGCATATGTCGTGGGACTTCGACAGCACGGACCAACATGATTGCTACTTCCCGTCAATCCTGAAAAGTGTGTCCTGACACTCTTTTACTTGTACCAAAACGCCACTTCAGCGCTACGAATCCGGTGACAGGTGTTAAAACGAATGCGCGAGGCGCTGGGGCGAAAGCATCTGTTTGAAAACTACCCGCCCCGCATCCCTGAAACTGTTGCAACAATGAATGACGAATGTGCGCAACGCTAGGGCAAGAACAACGCTCTGAACAGGACGTGCCCTCCATCCTTGACACGGTTGCGCACTTTTCACATCAAGGGTCGCGTCGCTGCGGCGAGAGCCACATTATGAAAATGACAGCCCTCCATCCTTGAAGCTGATGCCAGCTTCAGTTTCAGGTCAAGAATGGCGACTATTACACAATTCCGTCCTTCGAGCCCACACGAGGCTCCTGCCTGAGACTTCCTCCATGCTCAGGCCGCAAGACCCCAAAACTGAAGACAGTTACAGGGTTCCGATGAACCGCTCGGATTAGTAACGTGAGCTGCGGGCCCCATAGGGAGGGGGCTCCCGCCTGAGACTTCCTCGCGGTTCACTCACAGAAGAGCACACGCACAAACACTCACTCACGCTCTCACTCGCCCACTCGATCACTCACCACTTACCCGTCCACTCACTCAATCACTCAAGCACGCTCTCATCATCATCATCAGCAGCACCATCATCACCACCACCATCATCATCATCGTCATCATCATCACCATTGCAACCATGATCACTATCAGCACCACGGTCATCCGTATTCTTCTCCATTCGCTCAATCATCGACTCATGTACTCACTCACTCATTTCAGGCGGGAGCCTCGTTTGTGAGTGAATTGCGAGGAAGTCTCAGGCGGGGGCTCCGTCTGTGTGGGGCCCGCAACTCATGTTATTTATCCGAGCGGGCCATCGGAATCCTGCAACGTCACTGTTGACCTCTTCAAGCTTGAGCATGGCGGAAGTCTCAGGCGGGGGGGGGGAGAGCGCCTCAAGGCCAGCATTGCTGAGCTTGAGGACATAGACGGCGACCAGCTCTTCGAGGATTTCGACGAAGACGACGACATGGGTGAGTACACTGGTGGTGTTGCCATCAATCCACCGAGGGCCAGGTTGCATCCAGCAGGGGCAGCACCACCTGAAGGGGCAGCACCTGTGCAGCCTCCTGCTCCTCCCCCAGCTGCGCCACCTCCACAGCAACGCGCACCGTCGCAGGCGAACCTCGATAGTCTCCTAGCGGGCATGCGCACTCTGATGAATCAGAGCCACCTGCAGTCGCAAGCGCAAGAAACACAGCAGAAGCAGATATCCGTCCTGACGAATGCGGTGGGGTTCATCTCATGGGCCCACCAGGTGACTGGGCCCTTAACCCCGATCATTGCATCGTCGCCAGCAGCAGCAACACCCGTGGGCATGCCAGTACTATCGGCTCCTCCAGCCACGAGAAGGCCAGCACCCCCGCCCGCAGCGGAAAGGCACGACCCGACCTCGCCTTTTCCTCCTGCTCAGCGCACGCCACAGAAAAAACATGTTCCGACAACGCCGATTGCTCCGACCCCGAGGCCCGCAGCATCAGCAGCAGGATGTCCTACTCCACCGCTCGAGATGATAGATCCCTCGCTACTGGCGCCGACGCACCCGTTGAGCAACCAGGACGAGGTCATCAGCGGGCCGGATTCCAGCATGACCGACAGCGAGATGCGCAGCCCGCCCAGGAAGGAGCAGCGCACAGCGTAGTTTGCAGGAGGATTCCTCCCAGAGTGCACTGGTCACCTCCTCAGGTGGCATTTGTTCGCACTGACTGTCCTCCTCTCATTCACCCTTCTTCCCCTTAACTCAAGGCCCTCTCGTTCCATCCTCTCCACCGAACAGGCTAGGCTTGGACGCGATACTTCTTGTGGCGTTGGCACTTGTTTTTTGGACTGATGTGTGGGTGGACACTGGTTCCCCATGGCAAAATCACGCTGTTGCTACCGTGTCAGCGCAGGGACACACACTTGATGCGTGGATGCATTTGTCTGAAGCCACGACAGGTGACATGCTCATGGCTCAGGTTATCCCTTGGGGGTTCAAGAGCAGGTGGAACTTCTTGGGGCAGGTTCTTGAGACCACGGAAGTTTCCTTCCTGGATAGTATTTCGTGTAGCGCCACCTGGTGGCACCTGGAAGCTTGCCCAGGGGCGTGGGCTGTAATTTGTGCATCGCCCTTGTGCAGAGGGGCGCCTCTTGCTGCTTGCTGGGGTGCCAACAGTGACGCCGCCAGTCCAGCATCACAGGGGGTTAGCTATTGGACGGGGAACGCTCCTAGGAGGGAGGGTGGAGATTTGGGGAAAAAAGGGCATCTTCTTTTGACGGGCCACAAGCAAGGGTCATATCACCCTCTGAACAGCTTGCTGCCCGCGTCCTTCTCTTCCTCACAACGTTGACAGTTCCCCTCGCTGCGCGGGGCCCTGCCAACACTAGCTACCGTGACCAGCGAGCGCGCACTTGCTTCACTCACCCTGCGGGCGAGCAGCTACAGCAAACCCCGGCCTTGGCCAGCACAGTACCGCCAGGCTACTTTTGCCGTGGCAGCGTTTGCGCGGTCTCTCCCCCCCACTAGTCTCCACTCATCCTTTATAGATCAGGGCAGCAGAGTTGGCTCCCTACTCTCCTCCACCTCAGGGCTCGATGCGTTTCTGTTTCAAATGGGCAACCACGCTGCAACAGCTCGCCCGGTCTTCAAGTCTGACCGCATCCAAGCCAATTTCGGATGCTAACCTCTGCGCACCATCTTTCTCATCACAGCGTACGTTCTTGCGCGAGGCAGCACCCAACCAGTCTCCGTGCGATGCTGATTCACTGAGCTACAGCCCAGCTTCCCTACCCCCCTCGCTAGCGCGGGGGACAGCTCACCTGGAGGCCCATCCTTGGCCACTAACCCACAGGAAGGTGAAGGAGAGGGGGGGGGGGGGGGGGGGGCACCAATCTCGCCCCTCCATCACCGCGGCGCCCAGCTTGCGAGGCCCCCCAGGGTGGGCCCGTCAACGTTGTGCCCTGTTTGGTCCCCAGAGACGGATATGCAAGCTGCCGCGGGATTAGAGATATCGCGTGCCCTCCCCTGTGCTTGGATATCCCCCGTAATGAGCCCCCTGAAGTCTCCTGCTTGGCCCTCGACATGGCGCCGCATAGGCTCGAGGTCCCCGCCAAGCTTCACATTTTCACTGAGGGCTCGGACAAACCGAGAAGCCCCTCCACGGCCTCATGGGCCATGGCTGTTGTAGGTGAGCCATTTAGCTTCCTCGGGTGGTGGGCAGCTTACTTAGACCGCTCTTGCAGGACGGCAACTGGCACCGACATGTTCACCAGTACCGAGAGTGAGTTCATTGGAATACTGCGGGCGGCCTTCTTTCTTGCCAGCCATGACTCCACGGCACCCGCTGAGGTGAAGACAGACTCTCTCAACGTCGTGCGAGCCATCTCTGGCATTTCCGCACCCCCGCCCCACGACCAAATTGGTCGTTTGGCCAGCTCTGCGTGGGTTCAGGTTAGGTGTCTCCGAAAGGGCACTATTGCCCATGTCAAGGGTCACGCGGGTCACCCTTGGAACACGTTGGCCGATAGGCTCGCAGGGGCTATCATTGAGGAAAAGGTTAAGGCCACAGAGTTCCACGAGGATCCCCTCAACCGTACCATCTATCTCAAATCCAGGGAGTGGGCTTGGCTCCTGGAGGCCGACGCCACATCTAGGGAGGCCTACCCCTTGCAGATGGGAGGCACAGGCACTCACACGCCCAAGTGCCAGGGTTTGGTAGAGCACATGCCACCATCCCTCACACCCCGTCCTGTTTCGCCAGCAGGTGCCCCGGCTGTTTCGCTGGACTTTCAGGTGACACAGTTCAATGCTAGACTGGCTTCTTCCAAGCTCACATGTGGCACGGCAGGACGCGTGGGAAGAGCAAGGCTCAAGCTACTTCGTGCGCAGTTTATGGCAGCGAACACAGTCTTAGTAGGAATGCAAAAAGCGAGAACACCGAGGGGCTCCCGAAGTCCGGACAGCTTCTTCATTACATCCACGGGGCCCGACCAAGAAGGGTTGGGAGTATAACTTTGGATCAACACTCTTGTCCCGTATGCCCGCACGGATAAGCGCGAGCACACACTCATGCCCAAACGTGCACGTGTGCTTCTTGCGCCCAGTAGATTGCTCGTTGTTCGCGTCCAAGCCCCCGCACTTAGTGTCGTCGCTTCCGTGGCCCATGTTCCCCATGCCAGGACGGCTTTGCCTGCGAGGGAGAAGTGTTGGGACACTTTTGAGCAGCAGGCCCAGCAGTGGCCGCCATCCTTGGGGCTGTGGGATGCGAACGCTAGAGTTGGACCCTTCCTTTCCTCATCAGTCGGCTCAGCTGAGCCAAGGCAACGAGAGGATCATCAGGGTCGCAGCCTTCACAGCTTCGCGCAGGCTCACGAGCTGAGGCTCGTCAACACATTTCTGATGAGTTCGCCTGAAGGCCACGCATATGTGAGCAACCGCGGCACGAGGCATAGGATTGATTACATTGTCACCTCTGCGGCCCTACAAGCCTGCATCAGTGATTGTCAAGTAGCTACTGAGTTTGATGCGGGTTGAGTTTCCAATGGCCACTTCCCCCTGTTCGCGTCTCTTGCTTGGCACGTTGAACAAACCTCGCAGAGGGGGGAACATGCCCCCTTTGGACCCCCTCAAGATCGAGTGCCCACAGGCATGTGATCAGTGTCGACAGCTACTAGCAGACGTTCCCCTAACACCCCGGGGTTGCGAACTAAATCAGCACTGCCACGATGTGCCAGCCCGCGTCGCACAGGCGGCCCACTCACGCTTTGTCATAACTAGGCGAATGCCCAACAAGAAGTTCCTTTCACCAGACGTCATGGACATGATACGTCTAAGAAGAGGCTCACAGAGAGCCCTCCGCAGGTGGTTTGTGGTTGCGCCTTGTGCTGAAGTGCCGCTATCATCCCATATTGCCTCCCTGTCTCATTTTGACTCACGTCTGATTTCAGGCGATCTTTCCAGAATCCATCTTGAAGTCTAGCCTACCACATTTGTTGCATTGGTGCAGTTGCTTCGCTTCTCGGCAAAACTTCATCGGCAGCGTCAGCTGAGCAGTGCGGGCTGATTTCGCAATTAGGATCACCCACTTCGTCGCTAACAGTCTGGATGCAGTTAGGAAAAAATGAAGAGGGCCACCCCGAGTTTCTTCCTCGAGCGGCAGACCAAATTCTACTGGCCGCGGACGCCCACATGCCCAGGAATGAATGGAACCGGATCAATAGGCTTCTCGCTGCCGGGGGCAAATCCAGGGGCGCCCCCCCCCTCCAACTCCATCCCCTTCATGGCGGACGAGGGGGTATCAGAACCCACTAAGCGCCCAGACGGCTCGGTCGGACCCATGATCCTTAGCGCACATGAGCAAGGGGCTCAGAATATGCAGCGGCCCTTTTGTAAAGTGGAAAAGGGACTCGACGCGTGTTTGCCAGGCACGTTGCAAGCTTATAATCAGCTCCCTGACCTCCTGAGCAGCGTTGACCAGCACTTGCTCAAGTATGCGCCCACCCCCCTGGACTTGCAACATCTCATGCGCGCCTCCAAGAAGGGCAAGGCCCCTGGCATTGACGGCGCACCCAGTTGCGCATTCAAGATGGCCCCCCTTCAGCTGTCTAGGTTACTGGGGCCCTTGCCGGTTAAAATCACGATTGGGGTAGGGAACCCTTTGTTTTCAAGCTGGGGGAGGATGTTTATTTTTGCAAGGGCTCTGGGACGCCCTCGATCGCTAAAAACCAACGCAACATCCTCCTGGCCGGTGCACTCTGCAAGCTCTACCATACGCACCTACGTTCACTGGCGCATGACTTGTTTTGCGTCCGCCCTTCTTTGCGAACAATGCGGTGGCGTTGGGGGCAGGAGCGTTGATATGGTTGCACTAGCGGTCCGCACATTCCTCCGCCACTGTATTCACAGTCGCTCTTCGGGGATTGTCATTTGTCTAGACATAGCCCAGGCGTTTTACACCACTATCAAGCAACTAGCCTTACAATTGCCTGGCGATGAGGCTCGTCTCTCCGAGGCGCTTGATCAGCTTTCCCCACCCCCTCTTCTCGCCCAGGGAGTTAAAGCGCAGCTGCGCAGGCAACCCCTCCTGGACAATCACTTTCCCAGGGATGAGCTCTTGGCTCTCATTCAAGACACTCAGAGAGGCACTCATTGGAAAGTCAGGGAGGCGGAGGGATTTGTTGCACCGCCCTTAGGGTCACGACCAGGCACAGCTGCAGCAACCGACATTTTCAACTCGGTGTTTCGGCAGGTGCACTTGGACATGCGGCAGGGCATCCAGACCATGGGTCGGTCATGGCAGGAAGCGCACGACGCTCCGCCACTTAAGTTCGCAACGGAAAGGGACTGGGACACAGCGTGCACTGACCTTTCGTTCGTTGACGATCTCACAGTACTCCTACCGCTCGAGAACCCAGCAGAAGTCATGGCCTCCGCACTCACCCTTGCCGAGAACGTTGTGCTGCCGCTTCAGCGGGCTTCTCGATGCATGGCGCCAGAACCAAAGTGCTGGTTTCGCCCAATGGCAAAGGTTCCCGCATTGCGCTGCGCAGTCTACCGGGCAATGCCATATCGGACATCACTTCTGCATGTTGGGGGTTTTCATTTCCCACTTCCCTGGTCCACAGAATTCTCGGCAGCCAAGTTGCGGCCGACGGTCCCCTGGGGCCCGACATCCAGGCCCGCGCCGCCAGCGCCTTCCAAGCACTTCGGCCCATTCGGCATACAGTGGCTCCCCGTAAACAACTGCCGCTCGCCAACAAGTCACGCTGGCAGAGGCCCTGGCCTCCTCGGTGCTTTTCTGTGGTGCTCCCGTTTGGGCCCGTCTCACTGCGGCTCAGTTCAAGAGGATTCAAACGGCCCGCCTTGCGGTTTACCGCGTTGCGGCGGGCGTGCCTGCCGCCGACAATTCTGAGGACCACCTCATAATTGCACAATTGCTGTTGGACACCAACCGCTTTCCTACCAAAGTTGTTTTTCTGGTTGGGCGTTCGCGTCTTCTGGCCGGAGTTTTGAGGCTGGCGCCTCCAGTACTTCGGGCTCTCCTGGATCTGAATTGGGAGGACCCCTGGGGTTGGCCATCGCTCGTTCGCGCAGACATTGAGTGGCTTCATTTCTTTGTCACTGAGTGCCCTGCCCCAGAGGATGGGGGCGAAGCTTGGATTGCCCTGGTTAGGAACGATTCTAGACGTTACAAGAGCATGCTACGAAGTGCTATCATCAAGGCCAAGAGGTTTTACAGGGACCAAACGCACCTAGAGGTTTGGTGACGCAGACTTCAGCAGGTCGGGCTGGACGCACAGAGCACGTCTGACCCCTCCCCCTCCTCGGTCGGATGTGTTTGTTATGAATGTGGACATGTTGCATGCAGTGCGCAGCAACTGCACGCCCATGTGGGCAAAGTGCATAAGTCGTCTCTCTCACCCAGCAACATTGCAACGGGCACGCTTTGCCAGGTGTGCTTACGTGCTTTCCGTCATGTCACACGCTTGGTTAAACATCTCTCGAACGCTCCTGCTTGCAAATTTGCTTGGCACTCGTCGGGGCATTTACCCTCGGCAGATGAGCTATCTCAGGCTCGCCAGGGAGCCAAGCAAGAAGCTGCTCTCAATAGGAAGCAAGGGCGGTCGGACAGCTTCGCTGCGCTTCCCTGGCTCCAATGTCAGGGACCACCGATTGCACCTCGGGCGCCGTTATCTAGGCGTCAGCTTGTTTTCTCCCCTCCTGTTGCTCCCCCTACAGCAGTGGCGCCTAGAGTGGAGGTGCCCAGTAGCTCCCCTATTCGGCCCTTCAAAGTTTTTCTGCACCTCTTTGGGGGACCTCGGTGGCAGGGTGATTTCCAAGACCACTTTGAGAGGATGCAGGCTCTTTTTCCCGCAATGTGTGTCGTGCTGGGTATCGGTGGTGATCACCCCTCGCCACTGGCTACATCGGAGGGAACTATGGTTAGACCTCCTTCGATCAGGCAGGGTGGCAGGCATTGTTGCGACCCCCCCATCCAGGACGTGGAACACAGGAGGCCAGCAGCACAGGCCGAGAGAGGGAGACCCTTGCCTCCTTCGTGACTCCAACAACCCGTGGGGGAAGGGAGCACTGAACAGTTTCGAGAATGAGCAAGTGCATAATGACAACAAGTTGTTTCGTGTCTCTCTCTTGCTGCTATACGAGGCTTTTAAGCTTTGCGTTCCGGCCATCCTTGCCCATCCTGCCCAAAAGGAAGCAGGCGTTCGCTCACCCAGTGTTTGGTCCTTACCCGAGGTCGTTACGCTCGAAGCAATGGAGGGAGTTACTAAGCACACACTCCATCAATGCAGGTTCGGTGGCAGCGCTCGCAATCCCACTTGTCTTTTGGGAGTCCGGATGTCGGCTCTGGACGCTAGGAATCATGACGCTCAAGGGGGGCTCCTCTGCAATCATGAGAGTCACCAGGCTAGACGTGTTGAGAGCTTCGCATCAGAGTGGAGGGGGGAGGATGCGCTGCGCAGGGTGCCTACTCTGATATTTAGGTTACTGGCTGCTGCACTCTTGCAACAGATTCGCGAGGGCTTCCCTGAGGTACACCAAGAGCTCCGACATGGCACCCCTTGGGGCTCCGCCCCTGGCACCCTCGGTGCTAGGCCCTTGTCTTGGGACCTTCGCAGGGAGGCCAGGCTTCGTAGAAGGTTGGATTTACAGTTTGTGGAAGATGATTGGGATCTTCCGTTTGGTCTCCGTGGGTTATACGCTCCCCTGGACCCATACACTGATTTGTCTCGCACCGATTGCATCACCTATCCTCGCAGGCGACCACCTACCACCAACCTGTAGGATTTGTGACGCCAAGGACCCTGGGCTTTCAATCTCACTCCCTCGCTGGACTGCAACTCAAACCTGGGAAGGGCCCGCACGTGAAGGTTTGCCCCAGCCTCGCTGGCTGGCGCCCGTGTTACAGTCACGCTAAAAAGTAGTAACGTGTGGGTGCTGCACAACGGGGTGCAGCGCGCCGCTGGCAGTACCTACGCCTCCTGTGTGAAGGCTCTTCTTTTCCTAATTGTCTTGCCTGCCCTTTGTCCTTTCTTGCGCGCCCGTGGCAGTAGCACAGGTGGCACCAGTGGCTCAGCATCTCACCTCTTCGTGTGATATGCTCTCTCGTCCATCTCCTTGCTTGCTCGCTCATCCTGCTCTGTATAGGCTTCGAACCGTCCGCCTCATCGATGAATGAATGAATGAATGAGGAAGCGGGGGAGGCGGGGGAGGCGGAGGAGGAGGAGGAGGAGGAAGAGAAGAAGAAGGTCAGCGGCAACGGCAGAAGGAGGAGGAAGAGAAGGAGGAGGAGGAGCAGGGAGAAGGAGGGAGGAGGGAGTAAGGACAAAGGGAGGAGGGGGAGAAGGAGGAGGAGGAGGAGGGGGAGGAGGAAGCGAGGGAGGCGGTGGGGATGATGATGATGAGGAGGATGAGGAGGATGAGGAGGAGGAGGAGAAGGAGGAGGAGAAAAAGGAGGAGGAGGCGGGAGAGGAAGAGGCGGGGGAGGAGATGAGGAGGAGGTTGAGGAGGAGGAGGATCAGGAGGAAGAGGAGGAGGACCTCCACATTGTGGAACGCCGGCCCATCACTGCATGACGATGATGAGCTGGCCCTCCCCGCACCACGGCCGAAACGCGGCGGCGGCAGCGACGGGCGTCGGCGAGAGGCCTCCACGGGGCAGCACTTCATGTGCCCCTCGCGCGGGAGAGCCGGCGGGCGGCACACCGGCCGAAGCCGCCGCCGTCGTCGCCGCCGCCGCCGCAGCCGTCGTCGTCGTCGTCGCCGTCGTCGTCGTCATCGTCATGATCGAAGTCGTCGTGGTCGCCGTCGCCGACGTCGTCGCCGTCGTCGCCGTCGTCGCTGCCGCCGGCGCCGCCGTCGCCGCCGCTGCCGTCGCCGCTGCCGCCGTGGCGGCCGCCTCGATCGTTTTCGCCACTCCAGAAAGCTCCAGAGGTTGTAGGGAATTTCCGAAGGCCTGTAAGAGAACTCCGCCCTCCTCGCCCTCCTCCACAGGACATGTACAGGGCCGCCTCCGAAGACAAGGAGGGGTGAGGACGCGCAGGAGTGGACGGAGGCGAACCAAACGAGGACGGACGACGTATCAGAGTGGACGGGGTAGGAGTGGACGGCGGAGGAGTAGGAGTGGGCGCAGAAGGACAGGAGTGAAGGCGCATTGCACAAAAACTGACATCCCATCCTGCGCCCGAAAATCTGGTCTACGTAAGTAAAGGTTTCATAACCCGCTTCTGGCAGCTCTCGCACGCGTCCACAGATGCGGAGTCCGTGGGAGTGATTACTCCCGAACGCACTCCCCTCTCGTCTTGACACACTTCCCTCACCACTGTTTCCTCAACGTTCCACTCTTCATAGCCCCTCTCCATCGCCTTGGGGAACCTGGGAGCCGCTTCAGGCTTACAAGCACTTGCAAGAGCCCTCGAACACACACACACACACACATATATGAACATATATAAATATGAAAGACCTCCCAGAACCTCCGGAAAACACAACTCCGCACACATCAGACATCCCATCCCTCTGCCCATTCTTCAGTCCCTTCCTCAGTCCTCTCCACACCCCACACCATCCCGAAATATTTCATCACACTTCTCCTCCTTCTCCTCCTCCTCGTCCTCTTGTTCTTCCGACTCCGGATCCTTTTCAACATGTGGCCCTCGTCTCAGCGCCGAGCTCATTTATCTTAGAAAACTGCAGCCGTTTCAGGCCTGGAGGGCGATTGTTGTTCAGAGTGTGGTTCGGGCTTTAGCGCCGCACGCATTCGTCTTAAGAGTTTACAACATATTCAAGGCTCGTATGGTTGCAGTACCAGGAATGGGGGTTTAGGATTGTCAGGACGCAACACTGCAAAGTCCAAGGAATTGCATTCTGGCACGAGCTAAGACTGTGGGGGCGCAACAATCACGTTAATCCGCGGTATTGAAATTCCAGGAATGGTGCAATGGCACGATTATCGATTCTCGGACTGTTCACTTTCAATGGGAACCTTCTCGCAATGAACCTGCAGTCTTGTAGGGACCTATGAAAGGAGGAACTTGGAGAGGGTTTCTTGCAACATCGTTGATGCGTCTTGGATGTACACTCGTCCTCCTCGTCTTCTTCATCCTCCCGCTCCTCCCGCTCCTCCCGCCCCCTCCGACGCATACGACAACATGCGACGACCACGACATCCGAGATGGACGATGACGACGACCCCACACACGATTCCGACTTCGACGACGGCGGTCCTGACCCCGACTACGATGGCGACGAAACCGACCACGACGGCAACAACGACGGCGACGACGACGACAACGACGGCGACGACAGCGACAACGACGACGGCAGCGACGCCAGCAACGACGACGGCGACGACCACGGCACCGACTGACGGCAACGGTTATGGCGTCAACAGCGACACCGATTAGAGCGGACGAGTAGCAAAGGGGAGTTTACCGAATCACCTCACGTGGCCTGTTTCTTTAGCGCCTCCAGCGCAAAAAGGCGAACATTGGTGTACAGAGGCGCCACCGTATCGAGAAAAGCGCACAACGGCGGGGCCGAAACCAAATGCATGCAGCATACTTCGCAGCCCCCCATTTCTACAATAGGAAGCCCACAGAAGACCTTAGCGCCCAGCCAAATACATGAACACGCTACCCCCCAGTCAGCCAGACCACCCTCGTGTTGCGAACGTTTGCGCAACACGTGCGTTCGAAACCCGCGAAATTAATGCACGAGAGAGCGTGATCCACCGCCGCTTTACTGTGAAAAATTGCCACCCTTCTTCCTCCGGAACCCGGGGTTCCCCCCTCCGAAAATCCCCCCCCCTGCTGGACCCCCTCCCGGAAGGATCGGCGTGGTTAATAAGTGCTACCGTGAGTTATAACTATGTTATACCAATGTTATAAGTATGTTATGAGTAAGTAGAATGTGTTATAACTAGGTTACGAACTTACTAACTTCGCTAGCTTGGTCCCTCAAATTAAGTATAGTTACGCGGAGTTAGAACAGTTAGTAACTATGCGAACTCTTAACATATGTTGGAAAAAACGATGGCGTGTAGGCTGGCTTCCCTGGTGTATTAGGTGTTTGTTCAATGCTGATATTCGTTTTTTTTTTTTTTTTTTTTTTTTTTTTTTTTTTTTTTTTTTTTTTTTTTTTTTTTTTTTTTTTTTTTTTTTTTTTTTTTTTTTTTTTTTTTTTTTTTTTTTTTTTTTTGCATGGCGTTGCTAGAGTGTTGCCTGGTTCCCCCATCAAGAGTGCGATCGGTGCAATGCATTCGTGGATTTCAAATTTTGCATATTGCGAAATTGCGATGTTCCTTTGCATATATGCACCGCGTAGGCTTTTGGCTCAACAAAGGTGGTTTCCACGCGAGGCGTCATGACCTCCAAGCGTGAACTGCACATACACAATGTTGTTGGGGAGATGCAGCAGATCAAAGCTGCATATGAGCAGCCAAACGCCCCCGTTGTTCTTTGTTCGAAAAAAAAGTATGCGCCATAGCGCAGCGGAGTGGCATCAATTGCTTCAGGATGGAGAGGACTCATGGCAAATACATGCTCGTGTGCATGGACAACAGGTATGGGGATGGGGTTGCCCCGAACGATGTGCTAGATCTGATCGTAAAAATATTCAGGAACGGTTTCAAGATCTCGGTCCTTCAAAATCCACTGCGCATGGAATTGCATACAGGCTCGGCGGAATATGAGAAGGTCAAAGCGTTCAACGATAAGATAATGAAAGATTCTGCTGGCCAAATGCCCTTATATGAATGCGAAGCTAAATTCGCAAGCTACACGTTAGAGGCCGCGAACGTGACCATAGCCACTGCTGGGCGCCCCCCCTGGAATTTGGGAAGTCGGCGTGGGGAGCACAGCTCCCTATGAATCGCCTCTCGGGCAATTCGCCGAGGCCCCGTCATAGCCGACGCGGCGTACCTTGAGCCGAACCTTTCGAATACGAATAAAAGTAAGAGGCGGGAGAGGGGGGGGGCAGGATAGGAAAGTGGAACGGTATATAGCCAGAACAATACCAGTGAGAGCAGCCAGCGCATAATAATTCATAACAGTAGATGAAGCATAAATGGTAACAACAAGGACCACTGGCGGGGGGCAACACGCACGCGGAGCCCGCACTCCCCGCGGGAGACAAGGCGCGCGAGGGGCCAGGGGGCCATGCCCAACCTGATCTCGATTACGCCCTCCTGCGCACACACCGAATCCAGCAAACAACGAGTGCCAGAAAGCGAAACCCCTTGCAAGGCAAATCAAGTCCTGTGCCCCTGGAGAAGCCCCCTGGCCCCAGCGACCAACCCCGTGGGGATGACATCCAAGTTGCCTATTATCTCTCTCTCTCTCTCTCCCTCTCCTTTCTCTCTCTCTCTCTCTCTCTCTCTCTCTCTCTCTCTCTATCTCTCTCTCTCTCTCTCTCTCTCTCTCTCTCTCTCTCTCTCTCTCTCTCTCTCTCTCTCTCTCTCTCTCTCTCTCCCTCTCCCTGACACTCCTCACTCACTATAGCCCGTTCTCTCTCGGAGTGTCCACGACCAGTTTTTCTCTACCGCCTGACGTTCCAGGCCGCTCGGCGGCGGCGATCCTTCGGAGGCGATGCGAAGCTGCATCGAGGCGCTCCCGCCCACATGGGCGCCTACACTACTTAGTGCACCAGGGGCCGTCGTAGCCTAGGCAGCTCGCGTGTCCATCGTGTGCGTCCTTGAGGTCATCCCTCCTCCTCCTCTTCTTGAGGTCCTCCCTCCTCCTCCCTCCTCCTCCCTCCTCCTCCTCCTCCTCCACCTCCTCCTCCGCCTACTCCTCCTCCTCCTCCTCCTACCTCTCCCCCGCTCTGAGAGCGCAAAGGAATCGGGCCACGTCTAGCCCCGAAAAGCGCACGCACACATCGAACAGCTGTCATTCGTATCTCCACGAGGCTCAAGCAGGCGCAACAATCTTAAACCTAAAGTCGCACGGCGACTTAAATTCACTGCTTTCCCCCAAGCACAACAATAACGCACGTGCGCAAGCAATCCTCGACGTGCCCTCCCCATCCTCGCCCTGGTTCTGCCCCCGATCCCCTCCTCAAGAAATACAAGGACGCGAACGTCCAAACGACGTCGAATTCATTCGAACAGCTCGGGCCAGGGGCAGCGAGAGCGGTCCTTGACCTCCTTCGCCAAATATTGGATCCACACCTTCTTCAATACAACTCGCATGGCACCAGCCTCAGTGTGCTTCGACCACGGTGCGCTCACGCGCCTGTGCGGGGGCATGTGCCCCATCCACTCACCGCGAGAGAAGCCGCGCCAGATGGAGGCACCTGGCGGCAGGTACTTCTTGGCCTCTTTCTGCGTCAGCGTAGTGGGGATCTTCTCCGTCTTCCCCGCGCCTACCTTGGGCTTCTTGCCGCCAGCCTTGGCGCGTGCGAGCTCGAGCAGCTTCGCCTCGAACTCCTCCGTGAACTCTTCGTGGGCCTTGACGCTGGTCTCCGCCGCGTGTATCTGCTGCTTCACTGTGTCATGGTCGTGCTGGTCCAAGACTTCGATGGCCGCCTCGACCTCCATCAACTCTTGGGCGAACTCCAGGTCGTTCTCATCGCGCGACCAGCGCGCGCACAAGAACTTCATGGCAGCCTCACTAGTGATGCCCAAGAGCGAACAGATCATCGCGCGCAGCTTGGAGAACAAAGACGCACCCTCAGGAATGGGGATCTTCAGGTAGCTGGCAATACTGCCCAAGTCCGAGGAGCCGATGTTCCAGAAACAGTTCGTCGCGGCCAGCTTCTGGATGTTGGCGACCGAACCCGTGGCGAAGATGCGCACGCCAGGCTTGTTCGCATCGACCCAACCCTGCGGCATGCTGCGGCCCTGCCAGGCCCATGACTTGAAAGAAATCTCCCTGACCTTGAAGTCCGCCCAGTCGAACACGCCGACGTGCACGGGCTCCTGCAAGTCGAGGGCGAACTCGAAGTAAAAGTTGGGTGGCCCCTCTACCGTGACCAGCTTGCCGGGCCAACACAACGCGCCGCTCTTCGGCCAGTGGTGCAGCGCAAGGTGCCACCACGCATCGCCACCATGATGTGGGCTCGAGAAGACGAGCTTGTGCTTCAGCTTGAATATGCCGCCCAGCCACGCGTCTGTGACATGGCCAAACCCTCCTTTAGCCTTCGCGTCGGAAACCATCTTGAGGTCGGCAACCGGTGTGTTCGCCAAGGTGGGGCCTGGGCTGTAGTAGTCGGTTTTCTGGGCGGTACTCACGATATCCCCGAAAGCTATCGAAGCAGATCTCTTCGCTGGCTTGAGGGCTTCTAGCGGCAGAGACGCTGTCTTATCCTGAAGGGGGGTATCGGCATCGAGGGCCGTGAACTTCAACTGCTTGTCGATCACGCCGCAACAGATGGCCGTATGCATGGCGGTCGCTGGCCTACGAAACTTCTTGCAAGCCTTGAAGCGCGAGCATTTCTTCTGGGCGCCAATGATCTTCTCGACAGGAATCGTATTCATGATGCCAGTGCTCCGACCTTTCATGATGTCCTTGATCGCCTGGTGCGGAGCATTGAACCCGAGCTCGCGGAACGCCAAGGTGATCTGCTTGGTCGCTGTCAGGCCGAAGACGCTGCGCTTCACGACCACGCACCGTGCACTCTGATCGCCCTTGTACGCGCAGTACTCGTTGAAGACATCGAGGTCTCGCTTGAACTCCCGCGCCGTGTTCACCCCTGTCTCTGGGTCGGCCAGGGCGCGCTGCATCTTCAAGGGCCGCCAGCACAAAAACAAACACCTTCGCATCCTGGCAGTGGCAAGTGAAAGATGCGCCATGCCGTACAGCTCGGCAAAGTCGCCCTCGACACCGACCTCGCCAGGATCGGCGTCCTTGATCGCGCGCATGTTCAGAATGAGGTCGCAGCCCTCCATGCTGTGCACGTCCAACAAGCCGTTTACAATCGAAATAACATGGTCCATGAAGTCCCCTCTGATCTGATTGGTCATCCACACCTGCGTCGCCTCCGCGGTCTTCATCTCCTTCACGCTCTTCCCTTGCCACTTCTTCACAACATGCATCGGGGCGAACGAGCAGGCTACTGTGCGGCGGTTCCGAGGGCATGATGTCAGCAGCACTGATATCGCCACGGCGTTTGCGTTAGCGGACCTCAACACCTTCGCGTCGATCGTCACTTTGGCGCTGCTCGTAGCGCCGCCCCCCTCCACGATCGCCCCGTCCACCTCCGCCTGCTTAACCGCTACCTTCTGGAGCTTCGCATTCGCAAGCATGTCGCGCTCCAAGGCGACGCACGTGCGCTCGAACGCGCGCCTCCACCAGTACTTGTAGTTCCTGTCGAAACCATCAGCAGCACCACAAAACCGACAGAAGTTCAAGCGCATCCCCAATGGGATGAAGCCGTTCTCCTCTTTCATGCAGTTCCAAGCCACGGCTGCATCTGGCTCGTCCCCTGTGAACTCGTAGCCGTCCCTCTTCATCTCCTGGACTATGTTACTGCAGTAGTGCTGGAAGCACGGCGCCGACCTGCAGGTCTCTTCGTCGTAGATCGTCCTCATGGTGTCCACGCACTCGAGGTGCCTGTATCGGTCGTCCTCCTGAGGAGAGGAGGAGAGGATGAGAGGAGGAGAGGGAAGGTCCTCTCCCCACTCGGAGGGGGGAGGAGGGGAGATGGGGAGGAGGAGAGGAGGAGAGGAGGAGAGGAGGAGAGGAGGAGAGGAGGAGAGGAGGAGAGAGGGAGAGGGAATGAGAGGTGCCGGCATCGGTCGCCCTCCTGCCAGCCTCTCCCCACTCTGGAGCAGGAGGAGGAGAGGGGGGGAGGGGGGGGGGGTCCTTGTCAGGCCCGAACGGCACGTTGAAGTGGATGAAGAGGAGGATCGCGAGGTCCCACATGCCGATTTCCTTCAGGTAGACCTTGAGGTCGTTGTTCGACCCGTGGCTGAACTCATCGATCCTTGTCAGATTCAACTTCCACTTGTAAAGCAAAGCGTTGCAACCTGCCATCCCGTCAGGCCCAAGGTCCATCGGCAACGACATGTGAGACCAGTTCCGCCAATTTGCGTCGCGCCACTTGTCGGAGGCGTCGGGCCGAAGATACGAAAGGCCATCGGTCTCAGTTACATGCTTCATGGCGTTGCCGAGGGCAGTGCGCCACGATGCTGCGGCAGCTCGGTGTAGCACGGCTGGCCTCCAACTCTGGCCCTTCTGGTGCCTACCTCTCTGGAGCCACGCGCGATGGCGATTTGCCCTCATCGTCCCAGCATCCCCGTCGGTAGTCTCGCTCTTCTTCCCCCCAGGCCGCACCGATCTGATATCCTTGCCTGACGCCCACTCCAGCGCCCCAGCGCCGCTCGCCACCTGCGACGGCGCAAACGCCCGAGGCCCCGCCCCGCCTGGCACCCCCAGGCCCAGCGCTCAGTGCCCCAGCTGTGGCTGTGGTCACTTTTTGGGCCCAAAACTCAGGCGGGAGCCCCGAAAAGTGACCATAGCCACAGCTGGGGGGCGTTCGCCCGACAGGGGGGTGCGCCTGTGCAGGGGGAGGGGGGGGGGGGGGGCGGGCTCGTGCGTCTACCTGGCCTACCTGTGGCGGCCCGACGACCGCCACCCCGCTGGGGAGCGTGAACACGGAGCCGTAGAGGGGGAGGTTGCCAGGGTTGCCCTTTGGGGGGCGACTAGCTGCCAATGGCGATCTTAGCCACCGCCGCCTGCCCCCTCCCCATCCCCCCGCCGAGGCTGGCGGGACTGGCAGGCGGGCGCGGAGGGGGGGTGCGGGGGGAGGCGTCTCAGGGGTGGCCAAGATCGGCAATGCTGCTGGTCACCCCCCGTCCTTGTCGATGGCGACGTTGAGGAACATAGGCGACTTGAACGTGTCCTTCGCGCAGGCGACGTACTTCGCGAGAAAGTAGTCCACCTCGTGCCTGTCCATGTCCTGCATCGTGGACGTGCAGACGTTGATCGGGCTGAGCGTGTCCACGACGTCCTTATTCGTGATCCCGCGGAGCACCATGGCCTCTGCGGCCATGGCGAGGCCGTAGACGATCTGCGAGAAGAACTTGCTTGATCTCTTGGACACCGTGTTCGAGAACAAGTTCTCCCATGATACGAGCATGACGTCCTGGTCGGACGAGCCGACGACACTCTCCACCATCCTGAAATACTTGGTCACAATTGAAGTCCTCCCAGATACATTGGCCAAGCTGTGCAGCGGCTTCACGTCGATACCATCGCGATGCACTCCCAGGTTGACCTGGGGAGTGCCCGTCTCTGTGGGGAACGGCCACGGTGGTGCCCAATCGGCAACGAGGTACAACGTGATGGCGGGGGCCTTACCCTCGACCTGGCAGTTGCGCAGGAAGGTACCGATGAAGGCGTCCATCAACTCCGTCGCAGCGCGCGTGCTACTCTCCTCCTTGAAGCCCCCAGCCTCTGGCGACAAACACGCGCACCTGGCCACTGCGAAGACGAGTCCAGCCGTCGACAAAGAGCTCGAGTCGAGGCACCTCGTGCGAAACGGAAGCATCATTTTCTTGACCGCATGGGGCGCTACCACTTTGCCGTATATCATCGAGCCGAAACCGAAATTCTGCAGGAAGCTGCCGTCCCACTTATGGCCAACCCTACCCCACCACCTCGACGGGATGCCCTTGTAGGACTTGATCTTGAGGTACTTATGCAATGACATGTGGTCCCACCATATCCGCTGCCCTCCTTCGCGATGACGCTTGAAGATGAACACTTTGAACTGTGTCTCCCCGTTCCCAGAGCCGACGGCGACGTTCACCTTGCCCTTCCTGTGATCCGAGAACATGTCGTCGACGCTCTTCTGTATCGTCTTGGTGTGGGTCGGGTATACGACAGTGGCCTTGGCGAAATATTCCCAGCTACCCTTCGCACGGTAAAGTCTCCACTTGAACACGTTGTCAAGGTCAATCACATCGGCGCTACCATCAACCTTCACAACCGCGATGCTCGTGTTGTCGTCCGAGTGGACAAGCTCGGCGGCCTCCGCCTCGAACTCGTGGAACTCGTACGTCTCGATGCTCCTCAACATCCACTTGTTATTCCCAACCTTGCGGAGGTGCACGTGGTCGCTCCACAGGAGGAGGTCCATGGGCGCCTCGGCATCCTGGGCCTTCTTGATCCCGTCGACGTCGATGTCATCGACGTCCACGTGGGCTGGGGGCCCGCCGCCACCGCTGGCAGCCGCGGCCGCCGCAGACGGCATGCACGGTCCCGATGAAGAACTCGCCTCGAGACCCTGAGAATCGACAAGTGCCAAAACGGCTACGCCAGAGGAAGAGGCGAGAGGGCGGGGTGGATCACGGAGGACGACCGCAGGCGACCTGAGAACTCACGCGTCGACCTCGCCTGCGCACGACAAACACCGAATCATGAAATATGCATTGCAAACAACGCAAGCCAACGGCGGAGTCACACCTGCGACGTACAAAGGACACTCTCCGAATCATTCTGACGGTTGCTGGCCACCTGGCCACTGCCGGCCTAAAGGGGGCCAGGAGGTTAGGGGAGGAGGAGGAGGAGGAGGAGGAGGGGGAGGTGGAGGCCCCTCCCTATTTTACCCCTCCTCACTGCATACTGTTTCTATAGCCCTCCCACACATGCCCTCGTCCTCTCACCCAGCCCCCTTCCCCCATCCTCCGCCCCTCCCGTCCCCATGAAGTGGTGTGTCCATGAGGGCCCTCGGGGGCCGTTTCATTTTTGCAGCTCGAACGGTGCTAGGGGCACCACCCTCCTACGCACGTGTCTGGGCGCGAGGTGCTGGGGGCGCCGCGTGCTGGAGGCACCGCGCCTGCTACGACGGTCAGATAACCCGCATTCTGACCCAGCAGGCGGCCTCACCTGCTAGGGGCGCCAACTGCTAGCGGCACCACCTGCTACGTGTGTCAACTAAAGCTGACAAGCTATGACCACTACACTAGAGGTTGAGAGCAGTGCTGCGACGGATATATACAAGGTGGTTGACATGCCACTCGCACGAACTCCTCAGGTCAAAACTCAATATCACTAGTGACGAAGACGACCGACGTCAAGCCTCAAGCCGAGGACACCTTCGCTTCCTTCTTCAAAGCGTTGAGGTCCTTCGCCTTCTTGCGAGCCGACTCCATGGCCGTCGTCTGAGTGCGCTTCTTGGACTCCTGGAGCTCCTTCTGCGCCTCCGTGGGACCCGAAGACGCCGAGGCAGTAGAGCCGCGCCCCTTAGCCCACGTGGTGTACCGATTCTTCACCTTGTCGCTGAGCACGTCGTCCTTGTTGGTGAAGACGGTGAAGCGGTACGGCCCAGTCTTGGTCGCCTGGAAGAACTTGTGAAGCTTGGCGCCCGAGAAGGGTTTGCACACCAAGGCCGCCTTCCAGTCGCTGTAGTTGCAGCTGATGCCGTGGACCTTCTTGACGATGTGCGTCCCCTCAGGCAGGTCCACGGTGTCTCCGCTGATGTGCTGAACCCTCTTGGCAACGTCATCGTTCTCGTCGTACAAGAAGCGGTAGCACCCCTTTACGAAGGACAGCTTGCCGTCTGGCGTGATCCAAGACGAGTCCATCATCGCCCAGCGTGAACCGATATCAGTATGGCGATCCGTCAAGACGCCGCGAGCCACCTCAATCACGCCGAACTCTGGTGGGAGGAACAAGTTATCCATCATCTGCAGGCCGAAGTGGAACGCGTCCGAGATGGCCGAGGAGTCCTTCTCCTTCGCTGTCACTAGCTGGACCACCGTCAACTTGGATTTCTCGACGATCATCTCCAACTTGTAGTCCTCTGGGATCCTGCTGATGGTCTCGGGGGGGCCATTGGGGAATACCTCGTGGGAGAGAGCGCCCTCCAAGCACGTATCACCCTCTACCTCGTCCTTGCACCTCTGGAGGTCCATCAGCAACGACGGCGCATGGGTGTCGTCATCCAAGAGATGCTTCACCAACGACTGGAAGGCACGGTAGCGCGCGTTCAGCTCCTGTTGCTCCTTCTTGCTGGCCGTGGACTTCGGCGCGGCCAAGTCCAACATCGCGCGGGAGTCCGACCTCGACAAGCCGCTGCCCGACGACGTCATGGCGAGCCTGGCCCGTGCAATCGAGGACCTAGGAGGAATGCACGGTGTGCCGAAGAATGGGCAAGCAGAAGTCGCACAAGCTTTCAACCAAAACAGGCTACGGATATTGACAAACAGCAACGTGGCAATGGGGCCCCGACAACTTTGACACGGCACCACGCAACACCGCGCAACCCGACACAATACGGCAAGTAACCGCACCGCACGGCACCCGTCGACGCACCCACGATCAGATTTTGGAGGCCACGCCGCAAGCACCATCTCCACCTGGCACGACGCATCGCGAGGCGGCACGGCACTCCGAGAGGAGTCGCACGGCACGGCATGAGACGGAACAGCACGGGGCGGCACGGCACGAGACCCCGTGAGACGCATCGCGAAACGGCACGGCACGGCACGCATCACGAGACGGCACGGCACGGCACGGCACGAGAATCATCCAGCGATGGAACAAGAGGAGCAGGAGTAGTAGGATGGTCAATTGGGCGTTTTTGGAAGAAGAGGATGGGATAAAAGGAGAAGGGGTAGATAAATGGTTCCGGGAAACGACGACGACGAACAGGGAGGAGGAGGGTGAGGGAAAAGGTTGAAGATGGAGAAGGAATGTGAGGGGCAAGCTAAGTGCGCTCGCACCACGTCTGGCACGCTACCCCTCCGCCGAACCCTTCCAATTGCGTAACTATGCACCCCGATGCTGTTGTTCTACTGCGATGCCCTTTTTCTGCCCCCCCGCTCACGCGTCATAGTGGGTCTGCAATCGCTTGCAAAACCGATTTATGAAAGTTAACAAATCCCAACGTGTTAAAAAACGGAGTTCTATTTTTTAAAGATCTTATCTGGGAAACACGAATGAGCAATGGCTATGGTCACGGTCGCGTTATCGACACGTGTGGACATACGAGCATGGGGTTGCGTTGCTTATATGCAGAAGTTCCCGCGCCGCAAAAACAGCCATAACAATTCGACAGGATTTCACAAGATGGGTGTCTTTCCATGAAGAGGTTGAGGGAATCGCAGCCCGACTACGCAAAGGCTTGCGATGAGGGCATTGAATGGAAGGTCTTCCGGCATGAATGTGTCAAAGCGTCCCCTCGGATTTCAAACCTTTGCCGAGGAAGCAGGCAATGCGGGACAGATCGCGCGTTGCGAGTCCCGATTGAGCCTAAAGTTCAAGACCGCATCCATTGCGAACCGTTTGGCTAACCAAGGAGGCAATATCGACTGGCCGAGGGTCATTCAAGAGGCGGCTCGAGCGGATTCCTTCTTCCGTGGGGAAATCGACGGGCTGGCAACGCACGCGAACGAGATGTCGGGCGGTCTGGGCGAGCCAATTTGCCTCAACGAATTGCGGGACTTCTCACGGCAATTAACTGCCCAGTGCGTGGTCACAGGCGCCATGGCGAAGAGCCTCGCCGAAGTGACGATCAAAAACGAGGGGGATGCAGTGACATTCAAACTCGCATGCATGAAAGCCATGACGGCCGCGAGTGGCAAGTGCGCCAGGGACGGCCATCATATGCTCTTAAGACCAGGTGACGTGTTCGCGCTGTCGGGTGACAAGCAGGCTACACTTGTTCTGCATGCGGGTGAGTTCTTGCAGAAGGTGCGAGGGATTGCAAAAAAAAAAAAAAACGTTACGCCAGACGCGCTCGCATACAGTAACATCGCAGGGTTGACTGATGTTCGCGTCGTGCACCTCGCATTCAACAAACCAGATGAACGATTGGGCAGCGCCAAAACGTTGCCAGATATTGGCGCCAGCTTCTGTACTGCGTTGGCAACGCATGTGGGCAAACCAAATGGAAAGCCCATGGGGGGTCAAGGCCGCCCCTGCAGAAGCGCCCAAAACGGCCGCAAGCTCGGGCGTGAAGGAGTATACTGCGACAGGCGCATGGTCCAACCAGGCAGATAAGTTGTCGGAGAGGGGCTTCGCGTCGAAAGCAAAGCTCTGCTTGGCGACGGGTGACGACAGGGACAGCGCGTTCGAGTTCGTTGGGGTTGATGCGAAGGGTGCGAGGTTGATGGTCGGGAGTAAGACAGTGGTTGAGAGCATTGACGGGGTGCTAAACGGGAAGTACGTCTTGAGCACGACTAAAGGCAGGACAACATGCGATCGCGTCGCAACCCGACCTTCAATTGTTTTGGCGACATCTCTCTCTCTCTCTCTCTCTCTCTCTCTCTCTCCCTCTCTCTATATATATACATATAGATATGTACCCCCCCCCCCCGTCCTGTATTTCATGTCTCCCCATCACTATGCATATCTCATTATCCCCATCTCTCTCTCGTACTCCCGCTCGCTCTCTGTCGATATGCCCCCAGCTCTATGTGCGTTCAACAATCCATTCGCGCATCCAGTGCTATACCTCTCGCGCGCCCCCCCCCCCACCCACTCCTTCCCGGAAGACAACCGAACAACTTGCTGACCACGACCCCATGATGAGCGTCGACTGGCAGTGGTCAATTGAAGCGAAAATCAGAGTCGCTGTGGACGACACGCGCGCCCAGCATTCATATTGTTTGAAGGGCACCACTGGCGTAACATCGCCTGTTAAGTATCGGTCTATCACTACCGCGCGTGCATTCAACGCAGGAGAGATAGTGCTTGTCCCACTCACTGAGAGCATCGTCCTGAAGAAACCCAACGAAGACTCACCAAACGGGGGCGCGTGTGTGAAGTCATACAAGGGCCTCAAAGGCACCAGTTTCAACATCGTGTTGCCCCCCACTGGTGGCATGAAGATGCCCGAGGTGCAGGCGAATACGGGTGTATGGGGGGCTGGCAAAGGCCCCTGGCTCCTTAATCATTCCATGTTGGTTCGTGCAGGAGCCGGCACCGAAACTCAATGCAAACATGAAGGCCGTGACCATGAAGTCCGATGTGATACCGTCTGTGTCTGTGCAGGTGCTGGCCAACAAGAGCGACGTCGCAAAGGGGAGCGCGCTGATCGCACCGCTGGCATCGCTTATGCCAAAGCGCACGGCCGAGGGTGCGCGAGCGCCCGCAATGAAAGTGACGATGCATGCATACACCTATGCAGTACTTATAAACACGCGTTCGACTGCAACGTGGCCATCTCCAAAGCGTCGCTCCACCCTCCCATGTCGGCAAGCGCATTGCCATGAACTGTCAATCACGCGCCGCGTGGACGTCGGCAGTCGTTGCCTTGTCTGAAGGCGTTTCCACTCGAGTTTTGTTTTGCAATCGCGCCCGTGACTGTGCAAACGCGCACTGCCATCGAGGGGGGTGCATTGAAATACCCACGGTCCCCCAGACAGATTATCCAAGCGGCTGGTTCGCTATTCTTGGGGCTGTCGAAGAGCGATCGCAAGCTTCAGAACTCCACCGGAGCCCCGAACCCCACAAAGCCAACCGCTCCCCTAGCGCACAACGCTTTCTTTGGTGATCTGATGAAGATGAGGAGCGCCGCACGTGACGATGCGATCTGGCAACGCATGAAAGAGACTGGCCCGTTGCTTCAGGACGACGCCAATAAAGCCTCGATCGTCAAGATCAATCGGGGTATACTCGATGCAAGTCTGATGCCAGAGACCGTGACTGCATCGTTCCCAGCGGTGGAGTGCACGCACGGCGGCCAGCACTTAAAGCACGATGCTATCACGTTGACGTTTCTGTTCAAGTTAAAGACGTGCAAAAAGGTCTCGATTGAGTGTGTGCCTGCTGCAATGGAATACGTGCGCGTTGCAGCGGTGGCTGCAGCGATCGACACGCATGACCACGAGAAGCGAGCCAGGTCCACGTCTGGCGTCACTGGCGTATTTTGCGACAGGCGTCGCAAGACCGTGCTCATGGCGATGCGTGGTACAGACGGCGTGCCGCAACGGGCGCAGTCTAAAGTCGATGACTGGGAACCAGTCTACATCGCTCGAGCTGCACAAAGTCTTTGGGACAACATCACACCTGCCACCGAGGGGAACGATATGGTCGACGATGATGATGGCGACGGTTCGCCTGCTGACCAACCTGGCGAAGATTCGCCTGCGCGCGGCGTCGATCCAGAATACGCGGCCGAGTGATCGCGACTAGCACGCGCTCGCCCGCTCACCGTCTGACCCCCTTCTCCTCCCCATCCCTCTCCCTATTGTTTTCTATCTCGCTCCCCGAGCACCAGTCCGGACTATCAGATTCTGGAGTGCCAGGATCGATCACCATCACATCTGAGTCAGAAGCGCCAGTGACCTTGCTCGCGACAACGCCCACGTCGTGCCACAGTCCTTGCCGCCGTCGTGGGCGCCGCCCTTGCCACCGCCGTAGTCGCTGCCCCCACCGTCGTAGTAGCCCGTGTCGCTGCCCGTGTCACAGTCGTGGGTGCTGCCCTTGCCGCCGTCGTAGTAGCCCTTGCCGCCGTCGTGGTAGCCCTTGCCGCCGTCGTGGTAGCCCTTGCCGCCGTCGTAGTAGCCCTTGCCGCCGTCGTAGCCGCTGCCCTTGCCACCGTCATAGTTGCCGCCCTGCACACAATTCTTCATGATCCACTCGATGTACTTCGTCTGCTGCCGTCGCAGCCCTTGCTGATCGCTGCCCTTGCCGCCGTCGTAGTAGCCCTTGCTGTCGTAGTAGCCATTGCTGCCCTTGCCGCTGTCGTAGTAGCCCTTGCCGCTGTCGTAGTAGCCATTGCTGCCCTTGCCGCCGCTGTGGTAGTAGTCATCGCTGCCATTGCCACCGTCGTAGTAGCCCTTGCCGCTGTCGTAGTAGCCGTCGTCACTGCCCTTGCCGCCGTCGTAGTAGCCAATGTCGCTGCCCTTGCCGCCGTCGTCGTAGCCGTCGTCACTGCCCTTGCCACCGCTGTAGTAGCCCGTGCTGCTGCCAGCGTGGCCGTTGCCGTCGCCGCCGCCCTTGTGGCCGCTGCTGTCGCCACCGCTGTGGTAGTAGTCATCGCCGTAGCCCTTGTCGCGCATCTCTAGCCTCAGCTTCTTCGTCTCGCGCTCTGCGTCGTCTGCGCGCTGGCGCAGGCGCTTCGGCTCCTTATGGGGGCATGTGCTATGAACCCTCTCCGCACATCCCTTCTCATCCCCTCCGTTCCCCTTTCTCATTCCAAGCTCCTCGTTCAGCTCGGCGAACGCCGCCGAAATCGCTGACCTCGCGACGGCGTCGAGGATCCCCTCGTCGAAGGCGGCGCCATCGCCGAGATGGCCCTCGAGGGACCTCGAGACCCATGGCATGAACGGATATGGATGCCCCCCGATGGGCCCTGGGAGGGCCGCGGCCCTGCAGGGCCTCGGAATTGAGCACAAACGGCGGTGAACCCCTCCGTCGTCGCCGTCGCCGTCGTCGTCGCAGCACCAGCGCCATGGACGAGGCGGCGGCGGCGCTCCTCCTAGACGCGGCGGAGGACCTCAACCGCCGCCGCCGCGGCGGCACTGCTGCCGAGCCGCAGCCAGCAATGCGGCCGCCAGCGCCACCGCCGCCGCTGCGGCCGAAGCCGAAGTTCGGGCCGCGGCAGCCCGCCGTGCCGCCTGAGGCGAAGCACTGCGGGCCGCGGCCGCCGATGTCCACCCCGCCGCCGAAGCGCGCGAGGCAGTGCGCGGCGGACCAGCTGCTCGACCTGTTCGACATGGCGCACGCGATGAGCCCAAGCATGAACCATATGCACGGCCTGCAGCACTTCGTTCAAGACGACGACGATCACGACGACATGGGCAACTACGACGGCGGCAAGGGCAGCGCGCGCGACGGCGGCAAGGGAAGCGGCTACGACGGTGGCAAGGGCAGCGACATGGGCTACTACAGCGGCGGCAAGGACAGCGCCTACGACGGCGGCAGAGGCAGCGGCACGGGCTACTACGACGGCGGCAAGGGCAGCGCCTATGACGGTGGCAAGGGCAGCGGTGGCAAGGGCACCGGCATGGGCTACTACGGCGGCGCCTACGACGGTGGCGAGGGCCGCGACTACGACGGTGAGGAGCCACAGCCGAAGACGCGCCCATGCAAGCGCTACGGCTACTACGAGCGCGAGGGCAACGACTACAGCGGGGGAAAGGGCGATGACTACTGCCACAGCGGTGGCAAGCACGATGGCAACTACCACAGCGGTGGCAAGCACGGTGGCAAGCACGACAGCAGCAGCTACAACGGCAAGCGTGGCCGCTACTACGACGGTAGCCAGAACGACGTCGGCTATCACGACTGCGGCCGCGACGGCGACAAGGGCAGCGACCGCAAGGGCTACCACGACGGTGGCAAGGGCAGCGGCCACAGGGGCTATTACGACGGCGGCAAGGGCAGCGGCCACAAGGGCGGCGACGACGACTACGACCCGCGGCCGCGCGGCGGCAAGCACATTCGCCTCGCCAAGGCCTTGGCGGTGAAAGAGCTGGTCGAGGGCTTCGGCGGCTACGACCATCAGCAGATGAAGTACATCGAGTGGAACAAGAGGCCCCGCGCGAATGTGTGGAGGGAGGCGCAGCGCGTGTGGCGCGAGGCCGACCTGTCGTAGGGCAGTGGCTACTGCGACTGTGGCAAGGGCCGCGTCGGTGGCTACTACAGCTGCGGCAAGGACAGTTGCCGCGGGTTGCCGCGACGGCGGCAAGGGCTGCCGCGACCATGGCGGCACGGGCTGCCACGACCACGGCGGCCAAGGGCTGCCGCGACGGCGGCCCAGGGCTGCCGCGGCAGGCGGCCAAGGGCGGCCAAGACAGGTGGGCATTCCAAATTCTAGGCCCACGCGCTGCCCCCCGATCTCTTCGCAATCGCGATTGCGAGAACAGGTTCCCAGGTTCTCCCCCCCCCCCCCTCTCCTCTGAAGCGATCAGAGGCTCAGCTGTCGCATATGAGTTTCTCATATACGACAGGGCTGTCGTATAGGAGAAACTCATATACGACGAACTCGGTGCGATAGTGTCCACGACAGCGCTGTCGTATATGAGTTTCTCATATACGACAGCGGGGTGATCGGGTCTCTGTTTCCTGGGGCCGAGTCCTGGCGACGACGATTGGAGCGGTCTCGGATCATTCCAGGGGTGAAATTTCGGTCGACGCGTTTGCCATTGGGGTCGTTCGTGGTCAGATAGTAAACACATCCCGCATCATGTAGTTGACGCCTTGTCTAGAATCAACAAATGTGCGTCTGTTGTGGATGATGTAAATGGGTAGTTTACTTGTTATTGGCCCTGCGTCGCGTGCGCAGATACACACCGCCACAGGGGCCACGAGCCGCAAAAAAAACAACTAATAATAATAACAATAATAATAATAAAAAATGAAAATAATAATATAAGTTATAATACTATAAAACAAGCACGCACGGCGCATCCGCATCCTCGCAGCATCGCCCCCGCAACCCGCCCTTCATCGCCCCTCCTTTGTTGCCCCCGTCGCCCGTCCACGGTCGTCCTCCAACGTTCGCTCATCGTCCGTATATCGCCCTTCCCTCGTTGCTTCTATCTGCCGCCGCTCGTTTCCCGTCGTCACCTCATCGCCTCATCATCCGTATCGTCATCGCCACCACCGCAATCGGTCTTCGTCGTCGTCGGTAACTACCGCCACCACCACCATCGCCACCGTCGCCATCGTCACCAGCTCTCCCCCGCCGCCTCGTCCCATTCCCAGTGTTCAGTCGGCGCGATCATGCATCCAGGTCCTCGTTCGCTCGAGCTCATGTTCCCCCCCCCGCCTCGTGTCATCTCGTGTTCTCGTCGTGGCGTGTCGCATTGCCATCGTGGTCGCCGCCGCCGTCGCCGCCGCCGTCGCCGTCGCCGTTGCCGTCGTCCTCGTCGCCGTCGTCATCGCCGTCGTCGTCGTCGTCGTCGTCTTCGTCACCGCCGCTGTCGCCGTCGCCGTCGTCGTCGTCGGCGGCGCCGTCGTGCGCCGACCCCCTCCAGAGCGGCACCGCCCTGCGCGCGCCCCCTTCCGCGGCCAGGGGGGTCGGGGCGCGACGACGGCGACGACGGTGACGACGGCGACGGCCACGAGCGGGGGCATGAGATAACGATGGGGAGGAGCGCGCGGACGGAAATGAGGCGCGGCACGGGAGGCTAGTGCAACGAATGAGAGGACGGGTGGAGGGACGGCGATCAATGTTGATGTTGTGGAAGGGTCTCCAGGATGGCACACGCGTGCTGCGGTGGGGAAGAGGGGCGGATTGCGATGATGAGTATGATGGTGATGATGCCGACGGCGACGACAGTGACGGCGATGATGGCGATGCGAGGCGACGGCGAAACACGGCGTCGGCGCCGACGGCGGTGCGAATGCGAGAAGGGGGATGCTGTGATCTTGCATTGTGCGACAAAGTCGCAATATGCATCTCGGCCGTGGCCGTTGTGGCACACGAGGCGCGTCTCTCTCGCGCGAGGCGTCTGCGCGCCGTTGTGCACATCGCGCCTGCGATGTCCACCCAACTCAAGGCAATGCGGGCCCAACGCCGTCGCGAGGACAGGGCGGACTTCAACGCCGCGCTCAGGGCCACCGTCAGGCACGTGAAATACACTAAATCACAAGTGAAAAAGAACGACAAGAAGGTTGGGCTCGCTATGTAGTCTTTATGGTTAGTAGTGTTAGCTACTATACTGGCTTGCATTACGTTGCATATATATACATATATATATATATATATGTGCGTTGGTACACGCGTGTACGACTCAGATTGCATTGCGTTGCGGCGATTCGGTTCGACGCCCCAAGCGCTTCGTGTGTTACAGGGTTTGCATGTTTTCAGTTGTGGGTTGGTAGGGTCGTGTTCACGCCATGTCGCCCCCTCCCCGAAAGGTAGATGCGGCGTTCAAGAAGATGGGGCGATCCATGAAAAAGGCGGAGGCCGCCGAGAAGGTGTTCCGCATGGTTTTGCGGGAGGCAGAGGTGTGGAGGAATGCGCGCACTCGTGCAACTGATCGCCCCGTTGCAGTGGGTGGCCTCACGCGGGCACGAGGCCGCAGGGCCCTTGGCGCCGCGGGGTGCGCCCTAGCAGCTTTGCGGGGTTAGCTACAGGGTAGCGGGGTAGCTACTAGGGTAGCTCATGCGTGCAAGCGCAGTCATCGCATCGCGCGCGGCGCTGCGCGCAAAAAATGCAACGTCATGCACGCAGGGGGTTGCACGCCAGTGGGGTCTATAGGGAGGCGCCACGGCGGCGATCGAGCCTTTCGTAAGCATAGTGGCCCAAGGTGTGCGTGTGCGTGCGCGCAGGCTCTTGCACGTAAGCTGTTCTGGTTGCAATGGCGAAGCCCACCGAGCAGAAGGCGATGGAGGCACAGGTTCGCGATGCGATTAGGGCGGGGCGTGAGGAGCGGGTTCGCCAGAAGAAAGAGGTTGTCAAGGCTGCGAAAAAGGACGCGGCGTCGGCTCGCTCCTGTGCGAAAACATTGGCCAACTGAGGCATGTGGTTAATAACGCATTTATAAGTTTCCCGCCCCATACAACGCCCATCTCCCACCCTGGCCCCCAGCAGCCTCAACAGGCAGATGTCGACTACGCCAAGTTCCCCAAGGCGAAAGATGAGTGGATGAACTCAGTTCTGGACCGCGAGGCTGCGATCGAGTCGCACAACGTCGCAGTCGCATGGCTTGGCATGCGAAGTCCATGGGCGCGGCCTGATCCCGAGTCGGCTCGCGCATTAGAAATACAAGCTACAAAGGCGTGCATCGCGTGGCGAACTATCTTTCATCTGGTAACATCATGCACATGATTGCATACGATCCCGCTTTTGGTTTGCGGCCTGGCCGCAGAGTGGTAACGACGGCAGCGAAGCAGGGGAGGGGATGCGCGGATGAGGTTGACTGGCGACGGCGTGGGGGCTGTAAAACTGCTGCCCCCCCAATGCACCCCCCACCGCGGTCGGGCCGCCCTGCGCTTGCATGTGATGGTGCAATTGACATCTTATCCGTATCCCATTTGGCTCGCGGGTCTGACGTTCGCGATATCCACTTGCCGCGTCGCGATCTGTCGCGCCATCTACTTGCGTTTGCTACGCAATGGCGCACGTGCCAAACCCCACCGCTGAGCCAAACCATATGCACGAATGGGTACACTCTCAAGTAAGCCGCGGGTTGGATCCCACCGCAATGGCCAAGTGCCACTTTGACCAATTGCTCCTCAAAGCTGACAATCTGGGAAATTTGAGCACCGATGACGCGTCACTCCTCGCGAACTCCATTCGAGACAACGCGCTGGAACAATGGGGCTCGCGAGAGCTTGCCCAGCTTTGTTCGGCCGTAACAAGACTGGCTTGCTGGGATACACCTGCGGTTCTAAGAAGTGGCAGGAGGTAACCATCTTCTCTAAATCGCTAAGTTGACAGGGGGGACTTATCCGAGAAGGCGTGCGTAACCATTGTGGCCAACCGTGCCGCGCTAGTTGGCGTGGGTACATTACCTGAAGAAGTAAGGCGCGAGTGGCGGCTGTGGTGGCGCATGCCGTTGGGAAATGTGACAGCGCAGATGCGTGGGTGAATTTATTGAGAGACGTGAAGATGAAGTTGGGCGCAGCTGTCGCTGCGAAAGCGCGGGTGCAGGACGATCAGGGACTACGACGCCATCGACCAGATGCATAGCGAGGCATGGTGGGGAGAGGCGCATGACAACGCCGAAGGCCCATGCATGGAGGACATGGTCGCCGACGAGCCCGAGTTCGCGCGAGGGTCTTCCAGCGAGATCAGGAAGACTGCCACCGCTGAGCCCGCCGCGCCTCCCCGCGCCAAGGCCGCGATGCCAGATGTGACGGTTGGTGGGCAGATGCAGATGTACCAGAACATGTTCGGGGGGAAGCTGGCCGCGGCGCTCTTCGCCAATGCGGCACTCCATGGAGGACGCGCAGCTGGGCCTGCAGGAGCGTCTACAGGGGTGCGCACAGGGGCGCCTTCAGGGGGCTGCCCTCTGGAGCCACCAAAGGCGAAGCTGCCGCCTCGCGAGGGGCCAACGCTCTGCAAGTCGGCGAAGACCGAGCCAACAGCTGATGGCGGAGAGCCCGATGCCAACCTGAGCGGCGAGGAGGCCGCCCTGCGCAAGCTTCTCGCCGCCGGGGCGAAGGTGGCGGCCGCGGCGACGGCCGCGCGCAAGCGCCCCACTGCGGCTGGCGACGCGGTCGCCGATGCCGCCGAAGCTGATGCGTCAGATGACGCAGAGCAGCCGAAGAGCACGGGCAATGGCAAGGGCAATGTCACCAAACACAAGCACACGATCCATGACAAATTCAAAGGAAACGGCAAGGGTAACAAGAACACGGGCAATAGCACGGGCAAGGTCGTCGCGAATGGGCCCTCAAGCCACGTCGCGAAGCCGAAGGTGCTGCCGCCGCCTGCGACGGCGGGGGACCTCCACTACAGGGCTGGCCACGTCATGACCCAGAACGACAAGCAGGTATATCGCACCGTAGTGGGGCGGAGCGACAGGAGGATCAAGTGGGGCCCTGGCGTGCGCTCGCGCGCTGAGGCGCGGTCCGTTGCCGGGGCGTTCATCGACGATCGGTCGCAGGCCAGCGCATCTCATCGTTTGTTGTTGCAGCGATGTATTCGCTTGTGCATATGTGGTGTAAAACAAATATGGTGCGACCGTCGCATCCTGTCTCATCCGTCTCGATTGCGTTGCGGTCATCGCATCTCGCACCAGTCCGCAAGCACTTTTGGCTGGCATGGCGTCGGGTCCGCGGCCGAAGCCGCCCCGAACACACCCCGAGGCGTTAGTCGAGGTCCACCGCGGCCCGTATTTTCCCAGGCAGCATTGTCTCACGTGCTCGCTTACGTTCGTGACAATGGGTTGCCAGGCGCTGTCTCGCGGGGGCCCCAATATCGGGCATATGAGAAACATGTGGTCAATGGTCGTAACACATATGGCCTTATATTGAATGGCATGCAGATGCCTGTCGGCGACGGCAACGATGGGGGCACATGTGAGATGTGGGCGTGTAATCCGGGGGCGCTCGCGCACGCCATATGCAAGAAAAGCAAGCCGTTCAGGTCATTGGCGCGCCACCAATTGCAAAAGCACCCGCGTTCTTCAGCTGAACCTTGGAAGGTATATTTTTTTATTTCAACGGTATATCGCCACGCGACCCTCTCGCGAAAGGCAAAGGCTACCGTGGTTTGGGTGCTGTGTACTGGTCGTTTGCCGAATTCGACGAACACTTGCAAAACGAAGAACGATGGTTCACTCAGCACCGCACGCGTTGCCAAGGTGAAACATATGCCTGGGGGCAACGGGCAGTCTATCCGCATGATGCCCAGAGAGCTTTTTTTTGGTAATAAAAAAATCGGGCGGCGTTAACTTTGAGACAACGGGGGTTGCGCTGGATGTACCTGCGTTGGGCGACGCAACAACATACGCAGCGATAGTTGCGAGATTGGCGCGTGTTATAAGAGACGAGGAGGCATTGAGGGAACTTCATATGAACACGGGGCACGCTGGATCTCAGACCTGCGCAATTTGTGGGAGCGTCACTAACAAGAAATTCGGCAACACACAAGTCGGCAGTTCGGAGACATACGCTGACGATGCCAGCCCTGGCAAAAGCAAACCCGCATACAACACCGACGCGACAGCCGTCGCGATCTTGGAGAGGTTGCGCCCTGATTGGGAGAGGTACCAGCGAGACGAGCTCACATACGCGCAATGCACATCTGTCACGCAGGTGAAAGGTTGGAATTTCCATCCAACGCACGTCGCACTGGACCCGTTTCTTAGATACTTGGTGATGACATTGCTCTGCTTCGATTGGATGCACGTATACTTCGTTAGTGACATTTTTGATCGGGAAGCCCGGGCCCTCCTAGAGCACAAAGATTTCAAGAAGCTGTGCAGCGCCGACGACCTCCACGACTACTTCGCGAAGTGGGCATGGCAATGCAAACGCCACTCTGCTGCGACAGGCAGGGAAACGGGAGACTTCCAGGCGAAGGCCTCGCAAGAGCTATCTGCGATTCCCGTGCTGGCTCTATACACCAGGCAAGTCATTGTCAATGCACCAACCTGCGATGCAGTCGCAGACCAGATAGCATGCATGCTGGCGTTATGTGACGCCGTGGATGTTATTCTCTGCGCGTCGAGGCGATTGCCATGCACACGCGACGAGGTCGAGCCAGCAGTGTTGAAACATTTGGAGCTCCACCAGCGTGCATATGGTGCCAAGTATTGGGTGTATGAGCATCACATGGCTATCCGCTTGGCTGATAGGTTTGAGGGGCATGGTGCTTTATCATGTTTTGTCCAAGAGCGGCAACACAAACATGTCAAACATTTGCAAACGACCGCCTGTGCAAGACGGGGCCCGAGAAGGCTGTAATGATCCAGCTCACGGCTCAGCACATGCATGATATACAGAACATCCGCGGGTTGTCACTGGAGTGCGAGTTCGAGTGCGCCACAGCTGCAAGCAAACGTTTGTTGAGTGCTTCGCAGCAGCTGCGGCCAGGCACGCATGCCGCAGTCTCGACCATTGAAGCGCACACCGAACATGGAAGAAAAATCAAAAGTGGTGACATAGTTCTGATGGGGCGCGATCGTGGCCACGTTGGAGTCCAAGTGTGGTTCCACGTGAAATGCGACGTTGACCCGCCGCAGAGCTTAGTTCAGATTCGGATTGCAAAGCATGTGCATGCGAACGAACACTTTTCTAGGCATGTCATCGATGATGCCCGCAGTCCCGTTCTCATCTCCTTCAGTTCGTTGAAATCCCTAATGGTTTACAACAGAGTTGGCGATCATACCACGTGCATTTGGCCCGTTACATACCGAGGCGTCATGACCTCCAAGCGTGAACTGCACATACACAATGTTGTTGGGGAGACGCAGCAGATCAAAGCTGCATATGAGCAGCCAGACGCCCCCGTTGTTCTTTGTTCGAAAGAGGTATGCGCCATAGCGCAGCGGAGTGGCATCAATTGCTTCAGGATGGAGAGGATTCATAGCAAATACATGTTCGTGTGCATGGAAAACAAGTATGGGGATGGGGTTGCCCCGAGCGATGTGCTAGATCTGCTCGTAAAAATATTCAGGAACGGTTTCAAGATCTCGGCCCTTCAAAATCCACTGCGCATGGAATTGCATACAGGCTCGGCGGAATATGAGAAGGTCAAAGCGTTCAACGATAAGATAATGGAAGATTCTGCTGGCCACATGCCCTTATATGAATGCGAAGCTAAATTCGCAAGCTACACGCGTGGACATGCGAGCAGGGGTTGCGCTGCTTATATGCAGAAGTTCCCGCGCCGCAATAGCAGCCAGAACGATTCGACAGGATTTCACAAGATGGTGTCTTTCAATGAAGAGGTTGAGGGAATCGCAGCCCGACTACGCAAAAGCTTGCGATGAGGGCATTGAATGGAAGGTCTTCCGGCATGAATGTGTCAACGCGTTCCCTTGGATTTCAAACCTTTGCCGAGGAAGCAGGCAATGCGGGACAACAGACCGCGCGTTGCGAGTCCCGATTGAGCCTGACGTTCAAGACCGCATCCATTGCGAACCATTTGGCTAACCAAGGAGGCAATATCGACTGGCCGAGGGTCATTCAAGAGGCGACTCGCGCGGATTCCTTCTTCTCTGGGGAAATCGACGGGTTGGCAACGCATGCGAAAGAGATGTCGGGCGGTCTGGGCGAGCCAATTTGCCTCAACGAATTGCGGGACTTCTCACGGCAATTAACTGCCCAGTGCGTGGTCGCAGGCGCCATGGCGAAGAGCCTCGCCGAAGTGACGATCAAAAACGAGGGGGATGGAGTGACATTCAAACTCGCATGCGTGAAAGCCATGACGACCGCGAGTGGCAAGTGCGCCAGGGACGGCCATCATATGCTCTTAAGACCAGGTGACGTGTCCGCGCTGTCGGGTGACAAGAAGGCTACACTTGTTCTGCATGCGGGTGAGTTCTTGCAGAAGGTGCGAGGGATCGCAAAAAAAAGCGTTACGCCAGACACGCTCGCATACAATAACATCGCAGGGTTGACTGATGTTCGCGTCGTGCACCTCGCATTCAACAAACCAGATGAACGATTGGGCAGCGCCAAAACGTTGCCAGATATTGGCGCCAGCTTCTGTACTGCGTTGGCAACGCACGTGGGCAAACCAATGGAAAGCCCATGGGGGGTCAAGGCCGCCCCTGCAGAAGCGCCCAAAACGGCCGCAAGCTCGGGCGTGAAGGAGTATACTGCGACAGGCGCATGGTCCAACCAGGCAGATAAGTTGTCGGAGAGGGGCTTCGTGTCGAAAGCAAAGCTCTGCTTGGCGACGGGTGACGACAGGGACAGCGCGTTCGAGTTCGTTGGGGTCGATGCGAAGGGTGCGAGGTTGATGGTCGGGAGTAAGACAGTGGTTGAGAGCATTGACGGGGTGCTAAACGGGAAGTACGTCTTGAGCACGACTAAAGGCAAGACAACATGCGGTCACGTCGCAACCCGACCTTCAATTGTTTTGGCGACATCTCTCTCTCTCTCTCTCTCTCTCTCTCTCTCTCTCTCTATATATATATATACATATATATATATGTACCCCCCCCCGTCCTGTATTTCATATGTCTCCCCATCACTATGCATATCTCATTATCCCCATCTCTCTCTCGTACTCCCGCTCGCTCTCTGTCGATATGCCCCCAGCTCTATGTACGTTGAACAATCCAGTCGCGCATCCAGCGCCATACCTCTCGCGCGCCCCCCCCCCGCCCCACCCACCCACCCACTCCTTCCCGGAAGACAACCGAACACATTGCTGACCACGGCCCCATGATGAGCGTCGACTGGCAGTGGTCAATTGAGGCGAAAGTCAGAGTCGCTGTGGACGACATGCGCGCCCAGCATTCAGATTGTTTGAAGGGCATCACTGGCGTAACATCGCCTGTTCAGTATCGGTCTATCACTACCGCGCGTGCATTCAAAGCAGGAGAGATAGTGCTTGTCCTACTCACTGAGAGCATCGCCCTGAAGAAACCCAACGAAGACTCACCAAACGGGGGCGCGTGTGTGAAGTCATACAAAGGCCTCAAAGGCACCAATTTCAACATCGTGTTGCCCCCCACTGGTGGCATGAAGATGCCCGGGGTGCAGGCGAATACGGGTGTATGGGGGGCTGGCAAAGGCCCCTGGCTCCTTAATCATTCCATGTTGGTTCGTGCAGGAGTCGGCCCCAAAACTCAATGCAAACATGAAGGCCGTGACCATGAAGTCCGATGTGATACCGTCTGTGTCTGCGCAGGTGCTGGCCAACAAGAGCGACGTCGCAAAGGGGAACGCGCTGATCGCACCGCTGGCATCGCTTATGCCCAAGCGCACGGCCGAGGGTGCGCGAGCGCCCGCAATCAAGAAGTCTAGGCAGTGACGATGCATGCATACACCTATGCAGTACTTATAATCACGCGTTCGACTGCAACGTGGCCATCTCCAAAGCGTCGCTCCACCCTCCCATGTCGGCAAGCGCATTGCCATGAGCTGTCACTCACGCGCCGCGTGGACGTCGGCAGTCGCTGCCTTGTCTGCAGGCGTTTCCACTCGATTTTTGTTTTGCAATCGTGCCCGTGACTGTGCAAACGCGCACTGCCATCGAGGGGGGTGCATTGAAATGCCCACGGGCCCCCAGACAGATTATCCAAGCGGCTGGTTCGCTATTCTTGGAGCTGTCGAAGAGCGATCGCAAGCTTCAGAACTCCATCGGAGCCCCGAACCCCACGCAGCCAACCGCTCCCCTAGCGCACAACGCATTCTTTGGTGATCTGATGAAGATGAGGAGCGCCGCACGTGACGATGCGATCTGGCAACGCATGAAAGAGACTGGCCCGTTGCTTCAGGACGATGCCGATAAGGCCTCGATCGTCAAGATCAATCGGGGTATACTCGATGCAAGTCTGATGCCAGAGACCGTGACTGCATCGTTCCCAGCGGTGGAGTGCACGCACGGCGGCCAGCACTTAAAGCACGATGCTATCACGTTGACGTCTCTGTTCAACTTAAAGACGTGCAAGAAGGTCTCGATTGAGTGCGCGCCTGCTGCAATGGAATACGCGCGCGTTGCAGCGTTGGCTGCAGCGATCGACACGCATGACCGCGAGAAGCGAGCCAGGTCCACGTCTGGCGTCACTGGCGTAGTTTGCGACAAGCGTCGCAAGACCGTGCTCATGACGATACGTGGTACAGACGGCGTGCCGCAACGGGCGCAGTCTAAAGTCGATGACTGGGAACCAGTCTACATCGCTCGAGCTGCACAAAGTCTTTGGGACAACATCACACCTGCCACCGAGGGGAACGATATGGTCGACGATGATGATGGCGACGGTTCGCCTGCTGACCAACCTGGCGAAGATTCGCCTGCGCGCGGCGTCGATCCAGAATACGCGGCCGAATGATCGCGACTAGGACGCGCTCGCCCGCTCACCGTCTGACCCCCTTCTCCTCCCCATCCCTCTCCCTTTTGTTTTCTATCTCGCTCCCCGAGCACCAGTCCGGACTATCAGATTCTGGAGTGCCAGAACCGCTCACCATCACATCTGAGTCAGAAGCGCCAGTGACCTTGCTCGCGACAACGCTCACGTCGTGCCACAGTCCTTGCCACCGTCGTGGGCGCCGCCCTTGCCACCGTCGTAGTCGCTGCCCCCACCGTCGTAGTAGCCCGTGTCGCTGCCCGTGTCAGTCGTGGGTGCTGCCCTTGCCGCCGTCGTAATAGCCCTTGCCGCCGTCGTGGTAGCCCTTGCCGCCGTCGTGGTAGCTCTTGCCGCCGTCGTAGTAGCCCTTGCCGCCGTCGTAGCCGCTGCCCTTGCCACCGTCATAGTTGCCGCCCTGCACACAATTCTTCATGATCCACTCGATGTACTTCGTCTGCTGCCGTCGTAGCCCTTGCTGATCGCTGCCCTTGCCGCCGTCGTAGTAGCCCTTGCTGTCGTAGTAGCCATTGCTGCACTTGCCGCCGTCGTAGTAGCCCTTGCCGCTGTCGTAGTAGCCATTGCTGCCCTTGCCACCGCTGTGGTAGTAGTCATCGCTGCCATTGCCACCGTCGTAGTAGCCCTTGCCGCTGTCGTAGTAGCCGTCGTCGCTGCCCTTGCCACCGTCGCAGTAGCCAATGTCGCTGCCCTTGCCGCAGTCGTAGTAGCCGTCGTCACTGCCCTTGCCACCGCTGTAGTAGCCCGTGCTGCTGCCCTTGTGGCCGTTGCCGTCGCCGCCGCCCTTGTGGCCGCTGCTGTCGCCACCGCTGTGGTAGTAGTCATCGCCGTAGCCCTTGTCGCGCATCTCTAGCCTCAGCTTCTTCGTCTCGCGCTCTGCGTCGTCTGCGCGCTGGCGCAGGCGCTTCAGCTCCTTATGGGCGCATGTGCTATGAACCCTCTCCGCGCACCCCTTCTCATCCCCTCCGCTCCCCTTTCTCATTCCAAGCTCCTCGTTCAGCTCGGCGAACGCCGCCGAAATCGCTGACCTCGCGACGGCGTCGAGGATCCCCTCGTCGAAGGCGGCGCCATCGCCGAGATGGCCCTCGAGGGACCTCGAGACCCATGGCATGAACGGATATGGATGCCCCCCGATGGGCCCTGGGAGGGCCGCGAAGGGACGCGGCCCTGCAGGGCCTCGGAATTGAGCACAAACGGCGGTGAACCCCTCCGTCGTCGCCGTCGCCGTCGTCGTCGCAGCACCAGCGCCATGGACGAGGCGGCGGCGGCGCTCCTCCTAGACGCGGCGGAGGACCTCAACCGCCGCCGCCGCGGCGGCACTGCTGCCGAGCCGCAGCCAGCAATGCGGCCGCCAGCGCCACCGCCGCCGCTGCGGCCGAAGCCGACGTTCGGGCCGCGGCAGCCTGCGGTGCCGCCTGAGGCGAAGCACTGCGGGCCGCGGCCGCCGATGCCCACCCCGCCGCCGAAGCGCGCGAGGCAGTGCGCGGCGGACCAGCTGCTCGACCTGTTCGACATGGCGCACGCGATGAGCCCAAGCATGAACCAGATGCACGGCCTGCAGCACTTCGTTCAAGACGACGACGATCACGGCGACATGGGCTACTACGACGGCGGCAAGGGCAGCGCGCACGACGGCGGCAAGGGAAGCGGCTACGACGGTGGCAAGGGCAGCGACATGGGCTACTACAGCGGCGGCAAGGACAGCGCCTACGACGGCGGCGGAGGCAGCGGCACGGGCTACTACGACGGCGGCAAGGGCAGCGCCTATGACGGTGGCAAGGGCAGCGGTGGCAAGGGCACCGGCATGGGCTACTACGGCGGCGCCTACGACGGTGGCGAGGGCCGCGACTACGACGGTGAGGAGCCACAGCCGAAGACGCGCCCATGCAAGCGCTACGGCTCCTACGAGCGCGAGGGCAACGACTACAGCGGTGGAAAGGGCGATGACTACTGCCACAGCGGTGGCAAGCACGATGGCTACTACCACAGCAGTGGCAAGCACGGTGGCAAGCACGACAGCAGCAGCTACAACGGCAAGCGTGGCCGCTACTACGACGGCAGCCAGAACGACGTCGGCTATCACGACAGCGGCCACGACGGCGACAAGGGCAGCGACCACAAGGGCTACCACGACGGTGGCAAGGGCAGCGGCCACAGGGGCTATTACGACGGCGGCAAGGGCAGCGGCCACAAGGGCGGCGACGACGACTACGACCCGCGGCCGCGCGGCGGCAAGCACATTCGCCTCGCCAAGGCCTTGGCGGTGACGGAGCTGGTCGAGGGCTTCGACGGCTACGACCATCAGCAGATGAAGTACATCGAATGGAACAAGAGGCCCCGCGCGAATGTGTGGAGGGAGGCGCGGCGCGTGTGGCGCGAGGCCGACCTGTCGTAGGGCAGTGGCTACCGCGACTGTGGCAAGGGCCGCGTCGGTGGCTACTGCAGCTGCGGCAAGGACAATTGCCGCGGGCTGCCGCGACGGCGGCAAGGGCTGCCGCGACCATGGCGGCGCGGGCTGCCACGACCACGGCGGCCGAGGGCTGCCACGACGGCGGCCCAGGGCTGCCGCGGCAGGCGGCCAAGGGCGGCCAAGACAGGTGGGCATTCCAAATTCTAAGCTCACGCGCTGCCCCCCGATCTCTTCGCAATCGCGATTGCGAGAACAGGTTCCCAGGTTCTCCCCCCCCCCCCCCCCTCTCCTCTGAAGCGATCAGAGGCTCAGCTGTCGCATATGAGTTTCTCATATACGACAGGGCTGTCGTATATGAGAAACTCATATACGACGCACTCGGTGTGATAGTGTCCACGACAGCGCTGTCGTATATGAGTTTCTCATATACGACAGCGGGGTGGCCGGGTCTCTGTTTCCTGGGGCCGAGTCCTGGCGACGACGATTTGAGCGGTCTCGGATCATTCCAGGGGTGAATTTTCGGTCGACGCGTTTGCCATTGGGGTCGTTCGTGGTCAGATAGTAAACACATCCCGCATCATGTAGTTGACGTCTTGTCTAGAATCAACAATTGTGCATCTGTTGTGGATGATGTAAATGGGTAATTTACTTGTTATTGGCCCTGCGTCGCGCGCGCAGATACACACCGCCACAGGGGCCACGAGCCGCAAAAAAAAGCAACAACTAATAATAATAATACTAATAATAATTATACTAATAATAATAATATTACTAATAAATTATAACACTATAAAACAAGCACACACGGCGCATCCGCATCCTCGCAGTATCGCCCCCGCAACCCGCCCTTCATCGCCCCTCCTTTGTTGCCCCCGTCGCCCGTCCATCGTCGTCCTCCAACGTTCGCTCATCCTCCGTCTATCGCCCTTCCCTCGTTGCTATCTGCCGCCGCTCGTTTCCCGTCGTCACCTCATCGCCTCATCATCCGCATCGTCATCGCCACCGCCGCAATCGGTCTTCGTCGTCGTCGGTAACTACCGCCACCACCACCATCGCCACCGTCGCCATCGTCACCAGCTCTCCCCCACCGCCTCGTCCAATTCCCAGTGTTCAGCCTGCGCTATCATGCATCCAGGTCCTCGTTCGCTCGAGCTCATGTCCCCCCCCGCCTCGTGTCATCTCGTGTTCTCGCCGTGGTGTGTCGCATTGCCATCGTGGTCGCCGCCGCCGTCGCCGTTGCCGTCGTCCTCGTCGCCGTCGTCATCGCCGTCGTCGTCGTCGTCGTCGTCTTCGTCACCGCCGCTGTCGTCGTCGCCGTCGCCGTCGTCGGCGGCGCCGTCGTGCGCCGACCCCCTCCAGAGCGGCACTGCCCTGCGCGCGCCCCCTTCCGCGGCCAGGGGGGTCGGGGCGCGACGACGGCGACGGCGGTGACGACGGCGACGGCCACGAGCGGGGGCATGAGATAACGATGGGGAGGAGCGCGCGGACGGAAATGAGGCGCGGCACGGGAGGCTAGTGCAACGAATGAGAGGACGGGTGGAGGGACGGCGATCGATGTTGATGTGGTGGAAGGATCTCCAGGATGGCACACGACGAATGCTGCGGTGGGGAAGAGGGACGGATTGCGATGATGAGTATGATGGTGATGATGCCGACGGCGACGACAGTGACGGCGATGATGGCGATGCGACGCGACGGCGAAACACGGCGTCGGCGCCGACGGCGGTGCGAATGCGAGAGGGGGGATGCTGTGATCTTGCATTGTGCGGCAAAGTCGCAATATGCATCTCGGCCGTGGCCGTTGTGGCACACGAGGCGCGTCTCTCTCGCGCGAGGCGTCTGCGCGCCGTTGTGCACATCGCGCCTGCGATGTCCACCCAACTCAAGGCAATGCGGGCCCAACGCCGTCGCGAGGACAGGGCGGACTTCAACGCCGCGCTCAGGGCCACCGTCAGGCACGTGAAATACACTAAATCACAAGTGAAGAAGAACGACAAGAAGGTTGGGCTCGTTATGTAGTCTTCATGGTTAGTAGTGTTAGCTACTATACTGGCTAGCATTACGTTGCATGTATATGTGCGTTGGTACACGCGTGTACGACTCAGATTGCATTACGTTGCGGCGATTCGGTTCGACACCCCAAGCGCTTCGTGTGTTACAGGGTTTGCACGTTTTCAGGTGTGGGTTGGTAGGGTCGTGGTCACGCCATGTCGCCCCCTCCCCGAAAGGTAGATGCGGCGTTCAAGAAGATGGAGCGATCCATGAAAAAGGCGGAGGCCGCCGAGGAGGTGTTCCGCATGGTTTTGCGGGAGGCAGAGGTGTGGAGGAATGCGCGCACTCGTGCAACTGATCGCCTCGTTGCAGCGGGTGGCCTCACGCGGGCACGGGGCCGCAGGGCCCTTGGCGCCGCGGGGTGCGCCCTAGCAGCTTTGCGGGGTTAGCTACAGGGTAGCGGGGTAGCTACTATGGGTAGCTCATGCGTGCAAGCGCAGTCATCGCATCGCGCGCGGCGCTGCGCGCAAAAATGCAACGTCATGCACGCAGGGGGTTGCGCGCCAGTGGGGCATATAGGGAGGCGCCACGGCGGCGATCGAGCCTTTCGTAAGCATAGTGGCCCAAGGTGCGCGTGTGTGTGCGCGCGGGCTCTTGCACGTAAGCTGTTCTGGTTGCAATGGCGAAGCCCACCAAGCAGAAGGCGATGGAGGCACAGGTTCGCGATGCGATTCGGGCGGGGCGTGAGGAGCGGGTTCGCCAGAAGAAAGAGGTTGTCAAGGCTGCGAAAAAGGACGCGGCGTCGGCTCGCTCCTGTGCGAAAGCATTGGCCAATGAGGCATGTGGTTAATAAGGTATTGATAGGTTTCCCGCCCCATACAACGCCGATCTCCCACCCTGGCCCCCAGCAGCCTCAACAGGCAGATGTCGACTACGCCAAGTTCCCCAAGGCGAAAGGTGGGTGGATGAACTCAGTTCTGGACCGCGAGGCTGCGATCGAGTCGCACAGCGTCGCAGTCGCATGGCTTGAGCAAGCGAAGTCCATGGGCACGGCCTGATCCCGAGTCGGCTCGCGCATTAGAAATACAAGCTATACAGGCGTGCATCGCGCGGCGAACTATCTTTCATCTGGTAACATCATGCACATGATTGCATACGATCCCGCTTTTGGTTTGCGGCCTGGCCGCAGAGTGGTAACGACGGCAGCGAAGCAGTGGATGGGGATGTGCGGATGATGTTGACTGGCGACGGCGTGGGGGGCTGTAAAGCTGTTGCCCCCCAGTGCACCCCCCACCGCGGTCGGGCCGCCCTGCACTTGCATGTGATGGTGCAATTGACATATTATCCGTATCCTATTTGGCTCGCGGGTCTGACGTTCGCGATATCCACTTGCCGCGTCGCGATCTGTCGCGCCATCTACTTGCGTTTGCTACGCAATGACGCCCGTGCCAGACCCCACCGCTGAGCCAAACCATATGCACGAATGGGTGCACTCTCAGGTAAGCCGCGGGCTGGATCCCACCGCAGTGGGCAAGTGCCACTTTGACCAGTTGCTCCTCAAAAGCGGGCAATCTGGGAAACTTGAGCACCGATGACGCGTCACTCCTCGCGAATTCCATTCGAGACAACGCGCTGGAACAATGGAGCTCGCGAGAGCTTGCCCAGCTTTGTTCGGCCGTAACAAGACTGGCTTGCTGGGATACACCTGTGGTTCTAAGAAGTGGCAGGAGGGAACCATCTTCTCTACATCGCTAAGTTGACAGGGGGACTTATCCGAGAAGGCGTGCGTAACCATTGTGGCCAACCGTGCCGCGCTAGTTGGCGTGGATACATTACCTGAAGAAGTAAGGCGCGAGTGGCGGCTGTGGTGGCGCATGCCGTTGGGAAATGTGACAGCGCAGATGCGTGGGTGAATTTATCGAGAGGCGTGAAGATGAAGTTGGGCGCAGCTGTCGCTGCGAAAGCGCGGGTGCAGGACGATCTGGGACTACGACACCATCGACCAGATGCATAGCGAGGCATGGTGGGGAGAGGCGCATGACAACGCCGAAGGCCCATGCATGGAGGACATGGGCGCCGACGAGCCCGAGTTCGTGCGAGGGTCTTCCAGCGAGATCAGGAAGACTGCCACCGTTGAGCCCGCCGCGCCCCCCCGCGCCAAGGCCGCGATGCCAGATGCGACGGTTGGTGGGCAGATGCAGATGTACCAGAACATGTTCGGGGGGAAGCTGGCCGCGGCGCTCTTCGCCAATGCGGCGCTCCATGGAGGACGCGCAGCTGGGCCCGCAGGGGCGTCTACAGGGGTGCGCACAGGGGCGCCTTCAGGGGGCTGCCCTCTGGAGCCACCAACGGCGAAGCTGCCGCCTCGTGAGGGGCCAACGCTCTGCAAGTCGGCGAAGACCGAGCCAACAGTTGATGGCGGAGAGCCCGATGCCAACCTGAGCGGCGAGGAGGCCGCCCTGCGCAAGCTTCTCGCCGCCGAGGCGAAGGCGGCGGCCGCGGCGACGGCCGCGCGCAAGCGCCCCGCTGCGGCTGGCGACGCGGTCGCCGATGCCGCCGAAGCTGATGCGTCAGATGACGCAGAGCAGCCGAAGAGCACGGGCAATGGCAAGGGCAATGTCATCAAACACAAGCACACGATCCATAACACATTCAAGGGAAACGGCAAGGGTAACAAAAGCACGGGCAATAGCACGGGCAAGGTCGTCGCGAATGGGCCCTCAAGCCACGTCGCGAAGCCGAAGGTGCTGCCGCCGCCTGCGACGGCGGGAAACCTCCACTACAGGGCTGGCCACGCCATGACCCAGAACGACAAGCAGGTATATCGCACCGTAGTGGGGCCCTGGCGTGCGCTCGCGCGCTGGGGCGCGGTCCGTTGCCTGGGCGTTCATCGACGATCGGTCGCAGGCCAGCACATCTCATCGTTTGTTGTTGCAGCGATGTATTCGCTTGTGCATCGGTGGTGTAAAACAAATACGGTGCGACCGTCGCATCCTGTCTCATCCGTCTCGATTGCGTTGCGGTCATCGCATCTCGCACCAATCCGCAAGCACTTTTGGCTGGCATGGCGTCGGGTCCGCGGCCGAAGCCGCCCCGAACACACCCCGAGGCGTTAGTTGAGGTCCACCGCGGCCCGTATTTTCCCAGGCAGCATTGTCTCACGTGCTCGCTTACGTTCGTGACAATGGGTTGCCAGGCGCTGTCTCGCGGGGGTCCCAATATCGGGCATATGAGAAACATGTGGTCAATGGTCGTAACACATATGGCCTTATATTGAATGGCATGTAGATGCCTGTCGGCGACGGCAACGATGGGGGCAGATTTGAAATGTGGGCGCGTAATCCGGGGGCGCTCGCGCGCGCCATGTGCAAGAAAAGCAAGCCGTTCAGGTCATTGGCGCGCCACCAATTGCAAAAGCACCCATGTTCTTCAGCTGAACCTTGGGAGGTATTTTTTTTATTTCGATGGTATATCGCCGCGCGATCCTCTGGCGAAAAGCAAAGACTACCGTGGTATGGGTGCTGTGTACTGGTCGTTTGCCGAATTCGACGAACACTTGCAAAATGAAGAACGATGGTTCACTCAGCACCGCGCGCGCTGCCAAGGTGAAACATATGCCTGGGGGCAACGGGCAGTCTATCCGCATGATGCCCAGTGAGCTTTTTTCATGTTTTTAAAAAGTCGGGCGGCGTTTTAACTTTGAGACAACGGGGGTTGCGCTGGATGTACCTGCGTTGGGCGACGCAACAACATACGCAGCGATAGTTGCGAGATTGGCGCGTGTTATAAGAGACGAGGAGGCATTGAGGGAACTTCATATGAACACGGGGCACGCTGGATCTCAGACCTGCGCAATTTGCGGGAACGTCACTAACAAGAAATTCGGCAACACATAATTCGGCAGTTCGGGGACATACGCTGACGATGCCAGCCCTGACAAAAGCAAACTCGCATACAACACCGACGCGGCAGCCGTCGCGATCTTGGAGAGGTTGCGCCCTGATTGGGAGAGGTACCAGCGAGACGAGCTCACAGACGCGCAATGCACATCTGTCACGCAGGTGAAAAGGTTGGAATTTCCATCCAACGCACGTCGCACTGGACCCGTTTCTTAGATACTTGGTGGTGACATTGCTCTGCTTCGATTGGATGCACGTATACTTCGTGAATGGCATTTTTGATCGGGAAGCCCGGGCTCTCCTAGAGCACAAAGATTTCCAGAAGCTGTGCAGCGCCGACGACCTCCGCGACTACTTCGCGAAGTGGACATGGCAATCCAAACACCACTCTGCTGCGAAAGCCTGGGAAACGGGAGACTTCCAGGCGAAGGCCTCGCAAGAGCTATCTGCGATCCCCGTGCTGGCTCTATACACCAGGTAAGTCGTTGTCAATGCACCACCATGCGATGCAGTCGCAGACCAGATAGTAAGCATGCTGGCGTTATGTGACGCCGTGGATGTTATTCTCTGCGCGTCGAGGCGATTGCCATGCACACGCGACGAGGTCGAGCCAGCAGTGTTGAAACATTTGGAACTTCACCAGCGCGCATATGGTGCCAAGTATTGGGTGTATAAGCATCACATGGCTATCCGCTTGGCTGATAGTTTTGAGGGGCATGGTGCTTTATCATGTTTTGTCCAAGAGCGGAAACACAAACATGCCAAATATTTGCGAACGACCGCCTGTGCAAGACGGGGCCCGAGAAGGCTGTAATGATCCAGCTCACGGCTCAGCACATGCATGATATACAGAACATCCGCGGGTTGTCACTGGAGTGCGAGTTCGAGTGCGCCACAGCTGCAAGCAAACGTTGGTTGAGTGCTTCGCAGCAGCTGCGGCCAGGCACGCATGCCGCAGTCTCGACCATTGAAGCGCACACCGAACATGGAAGAAACATCAAAAGTGGTGACATAGTTCTGATGGGGCGCGATCGTGGCCACGTTGGAGTCCAAGTGTGGTTCCACGTGAAATGCGACGTTGATCAGCCGCAGAGCTTAGTTCAGATTCGGATGACAAAACATGTGCATGCGAACGAACACATCTCTAGGCATGTCATCGATGATGCCCGCGGTCCCGTTCTCATCCCCTTCAGTTCGTTGAAATCTCAAATGGTTTACAACAGAGTTGGCGATCATATCACGTGCATTTGGCCCGTTGAATACCGTAAGGTGTTCTGTTAGCGCATACTTTTGCATTTTTGGTTGCCCTTCTGAGGCCCGGATCTAGGACATGCTACAAAATGTCACAAAATGTCTTTGTGGTGTTCTGGGAAGACAAATGCAAAAACAATTTATTATCTTTAAAAATTGTTTTCGCAACCCAGAGAATTTCCAATGGAGAAACAATGGTTAGATTTAAAAGTTGGTTTCGCAACCAAGGGAACAGGTTCTATCTGCGCAACAGCGAAAAGCGCGCCAGTTGCGCTGTGATGGGCAGGGGGCGCGCGCCAGCGAGGTCGCGCACTTGCTAAGGTCCTGACCGCCCTAGTTCGGACGCGCAGCTCCAATCATCTCAAGCAGCGGCGCGCCATTCGAGCCGCGGCGGCCACCCCTCCTGGCTTCGCGCGCCCCATAGGTTCCCAGTGCCCACAGGTGGCCTCGTGATGGCCCGAGACGCCTCGGGCCCAGCAGGGGGGGGGCCGCATGCGGCCGCACGCCCACTCTGGCACACCCCGCACACGTTCCGAGGCCCCGTTCGGAGCTCCACGGAAAGCCCCTCTGGGAATGGCCGCATGCCGCCGCCAGCCTATTTTGGCACACCCTCTCAACGCATCGTGGCACCGCAGGGAGCCCCGCCGAAAGCCCCCGACGGACCCCCGCGACTAGCGCGACAGGGGCGGACTACGGGTGCCAGAACGCCCTACAGCCTCTTTGGGAACCGCCCGTGCAAGGACGACGCCAGTTCGCTTGCGAACTGGGTATGAACTGGCTGGCGGCGTCGCGCGCAGCGCTGATGGTATCACGAGCCATTTAACTAACCCCACATGGACGTTGAACGCGGTTGGTCTGCCGTGTTCTGTCCCCAGAAGCCACTCGTCAACTTCGGGGGGCCCCCCTGCCCCCTCCCCTTATCATGCCGAAATGTTTTTGGACGCGGCTGCCGTGCGGTTTGCCGCTTACAAGATGGCCAAGCATGGGTCCAATATGCCCCCCCCCGATGACCCGAGACGGCGTTCAGGGAGGGTGGAGATGACCAAAGTTGGTCCACTACATCGGCCAACGCGCCGTCGAACAGCCCCAACAAGGAAACGGGGCGGCATCGAGTGCGCTCGAAATTCACGCGGGACCCCCCCCCCCCCCCCAAGACCCACGCATCTTGCGAAGACGCAGTGGTTCTGCATGCGTTGCCTTACCACCATCACCGCCATGTCGCGCCTGATGGGCCCGCGGGCCGCAAGAGAGCCCAAAGGCGGCCCATGACAGCCCCAATGGGGGGCAGGCCGCGCCCGAGGCGACCCCACCAATGCAAGAGAAGGCCCCTGGCGGGCCCCGAGAAACGGCACTGATGACACCAGGAGCTGCGGGGGGCAACTACGGACCGCAACCTGTGATCACGCCCTTCTTGCTATCTGTCGCCCCTAGGGCGGCACTGATAGCCCGCGGGCGGACCCCTCAGGTGACTTCCAGGGATCCAGGGGGGGAAGCAAGCAGATCACCCAAACAGGGCTCCAGGAGATCCCAGGAGAAACTCCAGAGAACACCTGGGGGGACAATAGGGGGCACCAAGGGCGTCGCGATAATGTCCACAGAGAGCCCGAGGGGGGGGCGCCAAGAGGGCCCGATAAGACTCCGACATGGCAACGAGGGGCTCCTGCAACAAGCGGTTCGCGCATGCATCACCATCCACCTCGTCCTAGATAGACCGTTGCATTAGTACCTACATCATCCCCCCTTGCCACGTCACCCTCATCCTGCATCCACGTGCATTATATTCCTCGCCCTCGTCGTCCGCCTCATCCTCGCGGTCGCGGCCCGCCTCAGCATTGCACTCGTCCTCGCCCCCAATGCGCCGCTCACCCAGTACCCCCCAGCGCGCGCCCCAGGGGTTCACCCGAAGGGCGCTCCTGCGCCACCGATTGCTCCCGAAGCGGTGTCGGCTCACCCTGGCTGGCTGCTCTGTTTCACTAGATGCGCCTCGCCCTGTCACCCCCCTCGGCGCTCGTAGCACTCGCATCTGGATGGGCTGGCGGCGGCCCGCGACACGCAATGGATATACGTCCAAAGATACTGCGCGGAAGCGCAGCGCGGCACCTGACAAGGAGGGGGCATCGGCACCCTCGACGCGAACGTCGATGCGAGTGCAGCCGCGAAGGGGCTGCACGACACTGACCCAGAGCTGGGGGCGACTTGCGGAATGGCCGAAAGGCCTCCACGAATCAAGACATGAATGTCCGACGCTGCAACCAAACGAACGCACGCAAAGCAAACCCACTGTGCCCCAGGGGCCCCTTCCGCCGACTCCCGAACTCGGCGGTGCCCAGGCCAACGCGGCCTCGGGCGGAACGCGCAGCTGCGCGCTCACGATACCACCTCCGAACGGAGGCCCTTGCGGAACACGCCCGTGAGCACGGCACCCAGCACCTTGCTGGGGGTGGCGCCGTGCTTGCCCATGCTCTTCTGGGCGTCCACCAAGCTCGAGCGGACCTTCGCCGTGTCAATGTTCGACACTCCGTGCCACGCCCTGGCGACTCTCCCGCGGAACATCACCACGTAGGCGAGGTCTACGATGCCCTGCGCAGTGGTGATGGCATCCTTCTGGGCATCGTAGCTCATGTACTCCTTTGCCCCCCCCCCTCCAGCTCGGAGGTCGCCTTGCGGCGGGAGCCGAAAGAGAGCGGGTGGGTACGTGCAAGGCTTCAGGATTCGGTTGGGGAGCGATGGTGGCAATGACGATGCCGACGGCGACGACGAGGATAATGACGACGACGATGGCGACGATGGCGATGCAGATGAGGATGATGAGAGTGGCGAGGGTGGGGACGGGCACGGTGACGAGGATGAGGATGCGATCTGGGGGTGGGCGCAGGCAGACCGGCAGAGCTGGCACATAAGGGATATGTGGAAGACTAGGGACTAGGAGGACTGAGAAGGGAAACTATGGAGAGGGCGTTGTGGGATGGCGGCGCGCACGCACGCTCGTGCGCGAATGTTGCGCCCACCGCCGTCGCCTTCACGAGGGATGTGATTGCCTTGTCCATGTCGTCAAACTGGTAGGCGGAGATGGTGGCGTTGAACGCCTTCATGACGCTATCGAGGTCGAGCGCATGCCCGAGCTCCGTCAGGAACTGCCCTGCCTCGGCCGACTTGGAGAGGGCCACGACTGTGTTACCGAGGAGGCCGATGTTCGAGTTCAGTATCTCCAGGTGCTTCGTCATCATCGGGATGCGGGTCTCGTCGTGCTTGTTGCGCCACAGCTTCGCCTCACCTTGCAGGGTTGCCAATGCAAAGTCATCATCGGCCTTGACCACTGCCACCGTGTCGAACATCTTGATGGGGCGGCTCAGCGTCGACAGCTTCTTGTCGAAGCCGGCCTGGTGGATGATCGCCTCCAAACCGTCCTCGGGGTTGCCCATCGCCGGCGCCGCGTTGCGCAAGTCGGACATGCGCCCCAGCAGCTTCGCGGCGCCTGCTGCCCAGTCGGAGCGCGGCTGACTCACGTGCCCCGCCGCCTCCTTAGCAAACGCCGCAAGGTTCTACACATCAGCCAGCAGTGTCGAACGGCTTCCTCATGATCGTGTCGATCATGCTCGCGGCCTCGTCGCTAATCTTGTTGGCGTCATCGCCGCCGCCCCCCGATGCCTTCGTCATGCGCACGAGGTTGCTCCGAACGTCCTCGGACGAACACTCGCCAGTCTTGAACATCTCGATGGAGGCAGACGCCTTCTTGGCCGACGCCTGCACCGCCAACGACGACTTCGCACACAGGATGACCTCCCTCGCCGCAGCGACCTTGTCCTCCAAAGGCAGGACCCTGGAGATGCACTGCCCGAGCTCCACGTACTTATCGATGACCGTCGTCGCCATCGGGATGTCCTCAACGCCCGCCCCAGTCGGCAAGGCGTTCACGTGAGAGATAAACTTTGCCAAGATTGCCGCTGAGAGCTTCTCCACTGGCTCCGTTCCAATCTCCTTCTCGAACCATTCCAGCTTCGTTGCAGCTTCGGCCAGGCCCTCCGACGCCTCCGCTGTGGGCTGATCGCCGATCACCTCCAGCGCCTGGGGGGCCTTCGTGGTATCGGGGTGGAAGTGCTTGCACACCTTCGCGGTCTTGCGCAGGCTGGCCACCTTGTGCTGCCACAGCGTGCTCTCGTCGGCCGCCCTGGCCACCGCGGTCCAGATGTCACTGCCGCCACCATTCGCCTGGGAAACCACGAATAACTCGATGTCGTCAAACACGTGCGCGGGCGTGGTCTCGGGAATCCTGATGTCGTTCATCAGGGCCAGCACGGCGAAGATGCGCTCGCAATCGCTGAGGGCCTTGGCGCACGCGGGGCCGATCTCGCAATCCTCGACCTCCTCTGGCAACCGCAGAAGCGGCGGCGCGTTCTCGGCAACGAAGAAGACGGCCTCCGACGCGGACCCCCCGCGACGGAGCCACTGCGCGACGTTGTTCAGAAACACCCCTGTCAGGAAGTAGCCCGCCCTCTCCGCGTCAGTCATGGTAGAGGTCCGAATCGTCAGCGCGTGGATGTCCATGCAGCGGGAGTCCCCCCCGGTGGTCCACACCTAAGGGGAGGATGGGTGGCGCGGCAGCGGCAGCGGGCCAGGGCGGACACGACGGTCGACGGCGAAAGGGCCGCTGACGACGAGCGGGGGGATATGTTAGAGGGCAACGGAGGGGGATGGGGCGACGCGGGAGGCAGGGGGGCCGGGGGGGGGGCAAGGGGGGCGACGAAGCAGAGGGGCTGTAGGATGGCGGAGTGCGACGCGGACGGGTCATCGGACGGGGGTGGAGGAAAGGGTGAGCGCGCTGAGATAGGGCGACGTACGATGGACAGGGAAACGCGCGACATGCGATGGGGGAGCGGAGGTGACAGCTGGGCCGAGGGTCGGCGAAGGACAAATGACAAATACTGTGGTTCGGGACGGTGGCTCGGGGACGGGGCCACGAGCGAGGGAAGGCGGAATGGAGGGCGATGGAGGCAAGGACGAATGCAAAGGGCGGCGCTGAGGGGTGGGCTGGCTCCGATTAAAAAGCCAGAACCTTGAGCATGTCGCACAGCTTCATCAAGGCCGACTGGTGGCCCTCCATCTTCAGCACGTTCTCCCAGAGGGGCTTGGTATCGAAGTTGATGAGGTACATCTGGGTGAAGGACGGCCACGCGTCGATGGCTGGCGACACAAGTTCCAGGACCTCCCGCTTGCGCTCGCGCTTCATGCGCTCAAGATTGGATGGCCAGAGCTCGGAGCACGTCCTGGTCAAGTTCATGTGCCGCGAAGCGTTGTCACGCTGCAGCGGCGGGGCCTCCTTGGACTTCTCGATGGGCCCGAGCTGGTTCAGCTCCCTCTTGCGCTCGGCCCCGAGCAGCGCGTCAGTCAGCGGGGACCTATCGATCCAATGCTTGGCGGTCCCGAGGGGGCTCAATGAATCCGACTACGGCCTCTTAGGGGGATCACTACGGAAGGCATGCCGGGGAATATCTCGTGGTTGTTGTCCATAGCATCGACATCAACAACGTTGTCTCCCAGACCATCGGCCGCGGCGCTCTCGTCGGTCATGACCCCGTCCTTGATGGCCAAGCGCCCACCGACGGCCCTGCTGAGCTCGTCGTCGGCGGTGGCATCCGCCTGCCCTGGCCCTGAGGGGTCGGACTGCTTAGCTGGCTTAGTCGGGGCCTCCTGCTTGCCGATGTGCTCGTCCAAGGTCGTCAAGAAGCGGGACAGCGACCCCGCGCCAGTGGGGCCAATCACCTTCTTCGCGACGCTCTTGAAAGCGATCGAACAATGGCCCCTAAACTTCTCGATCATGCCCGCCTGAGTCTTCTTAACCGAGGCCGTCGCCGAAACCTTCGAGAATACCGTCAGACGTGGCCGAGGGCGCCCAGGCAATGGAAAGGCGAATCGCAGCTCCAGTTTCCCGTCCGTCGGGGGGCGCCTCTTGATCACCTTCGCCTTCGCCGCCTCGGGGCTCTTGTTGGCCAGGGTCTGGAACTCGGTGCGGGTCAAGAGCTCGAACGACTCCTCGATGGGGTACCCGACCTCCTCGCCCGACGAGAGTTCCAGCGGCATGCCGACCGCGTCGCACATAGCCTCGGCCCCGTCGCCATCGGGCACGTCGAAGCCCAGCGAGCGCATCACGTCATTGCGCTTCGCCTCGTCTGAATTCAGCTCATCCACGACCTCCCGCACGTCGCAGTCGGGCACCTCCTCCTGCACCCAGTCATAGCAGCGCTTGCGCATCCACAGGGCCTCGACTGGATCCTTGGCGGAGTCGGCCGCGGGGGAGACGACGCCGAACTGGTGCTCGTGCTCCTGCTGGCCCCGCCCACCCCCGAAGCTGCGGGCGACGAGATAGGAACTGGTGACCGAACCCTCCTAGCATCCACGCCCCAACATTCTGATGGCGGGGGAGGGGGGGGGGCTAGCTAGAGGCCGCCACGGGGCCCAGGGGGGCATCCGCAGCTTTCAAAGCACTGCCGCTGTCTAAACAACGCCCCATGCAAACTACTGGGGATGGGGGCTCGGGTACACCCAGTGTGTTCAATCCGCAAGTGCCCTTATTGGTGGACCTGCACAGGCCGCACTTCCGCGTAGAAGCCCTCGACTTCCTCTCGCGAACGGGCTCCCACTCGACCTTGAAGGCCTCCTCCTCGTCGGCGCCCTTGGCGGACGACTTGCACTTCTTCGAGCTCGACCCCGAGGCCTTGGCTGGGATCCGCTTGCGGGTGTCGCTCTTCTCGGCCATCGCGAGCAAAATGCCCGCCAAATACTCAGGAGGGGACTGGTGGGTCTACCGCAAGGCCCCGCTGGGGAGAACGTGAAAAAAAACGGAAGAGGGCGACGCGCAGAGGTGGGAAGGGAAAGGGGAGAGGGAGGAGGGGGCAGGGAGGATGGAGGACGGAGGACGGCGGAGGGAGCCTGGAGGGGGGAGGAGGGGGACAAGGGAGAAGGAAGAGGGGTTGGGAATCAGGGCAGGGAAATATGGAGTGACGACGACGGAAAGGGACACGAGCGAGGCCGCTCTGGGCGGTATTGGGGGCTGGGGGCGGGTGGCATGAGGGGGGGCTGGGGAAACGCAGCGGTGAGCCAACCAATGGCGGCCGCCTAGCCAAAACCAGACTCGCCAGCAAAGGCGGCCGGTGGGTTTGCGCCACGCGGCTATCCACGGGCGGAAGGGGGCTCCGCATCGATTCGGTCGGGGTTCCGATGCCAAGGGCAACCCTGAACCTGGGGCGGGCACCCGTTCGGGAAGGGCCCGCACGGCCCTGAAATTGCACGAAGGGCCGCGACGGGCCGACCCTCCCACCACCCGCTGGTTTCACATAAACAGGGTCACTGCCTCAAACTTACCATGGGGCGGCGATTGCGAACAGCCTATGAAGCACGTCTTCGGGGAGGCCACACAATCTCGCGCTCCTACGTGGGAAACTCGTTTCGGCATCGGCCTCTCCCCACGCCCATCCTCCTTATCACGCGTTGGGTTCCCCTGGGTGTTGCAGAGCCTTGACGCCTCGCGCCGGCCTCGGTTGATGTGCACCCCCCTGTGCCGAACTATATGGTATGGCGGTATGATGCTGATGGTTACTGATGGTTACTGATGGCTGTTATTGATAGCTACTGATGCTTACAGCTGGCGCCCTTGGGCGGGCTTCTCTTGGAGACGAGTGATGATGGTTCCACGTGGCGAGCTGCCCAACGAAACAGTCGAGCGGATATCCGACACATATATCTGGATATAACGGGTGCGCTCTACGATGCACACCTCAAGAAAACGCGAACGAATGTGGCAATGCGCCCAGGGCGCGCGCAAGCTCTAGGGCAGTAGCGCGGATACGCACAAAGCAATCAATATGCGAGACCGCATGCATTCACAGTCAAGGTTTCACAACACATACGTCACGCATATGCGACTCATGACTCCACAGGGTGGCGTCGTCACTGTCATGCCTAATCACTATCGCTCTCGCTCACTTCGGAGTTCCACATCTGTTCCACTTTGACTGTGAGGCCTAATCGCTATCGCCTCAGGACAGATGGGATGCCTAATCACTCTCGCTCTCTTCGGGGTCCCAAGACTCTTCCACTTTGAATGTGACGGAAAACCTGCGCTTCCGATTCAAGAAGTTCGTCGATGGGTAGCCCTCTCCTAGCGGCTGCGAGATCTGCGTCACCATCGTATGGAACGCATCGGACGCGATGATCCTCGGCATGGCCTCCATGGAATCGTGCTGGAACGTCTGCTCGAAGACCCTCCTGCGACGCGGGTTCGATGTTGCGGCCGATGCAGCTGCTGGTGCGGTTGGTGCAGCTGCCTCCTTTGCCTCTTCTGCTGGTGCGCTGTGGCTATCGTAGTCGGGCGGCGGCATTGGTGGCGTACCTGGCAGCGCCTGCTGGGGCGCGGGCGAGGCCGATGGCGGGGGCACGACTGGAGTTTCGTTATCGGCTTGGGGCACTGGGATCGAATCCTCCACCTCCACGACGATGGGCAGGGGGCGGGCCGAATACTCTGACGGTCCATCCTGCGGCAACTCGGGGGGTGCGTGCCGCCTCTCCGACGCGCTCCTCTGCCCAGGTGGCCCGAAGCCCGAGTTCCCAGTTTCAGGGGGCGGCTCGAATGGAAGCGAACTCATCCGTGGATTCCGCACTCAGGCGCGGAACGAAACGAAATATGGACCAGCGGTCGGCTCGAGTCAACGCGGCTACGGAGGGGTCGAGGGCGACGGAGCGAGGAGGGCGGGGGTCTGGCAGACGAGGCGAAGAAAACAATGCATCTTACATGGGATCGAAGCCCTCAGGCCTGAGCACGGCCAAGAGCCCACGGCCTTGCCCCCCACCTGAACAATCGAGCAACTTCAACCCTGGAAGCACGGCGAACCCAAAGGCACATCCCTTTCAGATCCACCCGCAGCCAGAGCGGCGCACGTGGCATACCCATGAAGCAACATAACGCATCTGGGACCAAAACAAGCGAATCGCAACATGGACAACACGTGCCATGGCCCGCGCAGCATTACCTCGACATCACTGCGACTGGGTCTGGAGCGGTAATGGCGATGATGGTGATGCTGGTGATAATGACGGTGGTCGTGGCGCCTCTGACCGAGACGTTGACGGCGATGTTGATGGCGGAGGGGGTGATGACGAGCTTGGCGAAACTGGCGGTGTTGTTGATGATGACGATGATGATGGTGGTGATGATGGCGATGGTGATGTCAGTGGTGATGAGAGTGATACGGCCATCCTCCGCCTGCTGTCCTCCTTCCCCTCCTCCAGGGTTCTACCGCGGGCGCTCCTCAGGCACCCATTTCGGTAGTGTCGGCGGCGGCGGCCGCGTAGCTGGCCAGGGCATCGGTGCGCACCTGTTCTAGCTCCTGCTCCGCCTACAGGGCGGCGTCGCAACAAAAAACAATAATCGCGTCCACTATGGCCACGGGCCCGCGGGCCCGCGACCGTCGCAGGCCAGGCGGCCCCCATTTCAGCGCGGCATGCCGCCCCAGAGCCTGGTCGATCCAACCCTGCCAGAAGAGGCAGTACGAAGCAGATGCCTCCCCCAGCAACTGCATCCGCCCCGCGGCCCGCATCGCAGCCTCGAAGTTGATCCACGCCCGACGCGAGTCCACCCATGCGTGGAACGCGAAATTGAGCGCATCCTCCCACATTTGGTGCCCACGACCGTAGACAGGGGGACAGGCGGCCTGCGCGGCATCATCGTCCGTCGCAGGCGCGCCCCCAGACGTGGTGCCCGAGCTGGGCGCTGCCGCCGCGCCAGAGGGCTGGGGCTTGCCCCGCAGGCGTTTTGCCGAGGGCTCCCCCTCCGGCGCTGCCCCCGCGGCCCGCGCCATAGTCGGCGCGGGCGGCGGGGGCGTGATCGGCGACATTGCCTTTGCGCTCTGGGCCGCGATAGACGGCGGAGGCGTGGACGGCGGCCGCGGCCCTGGCGGCCTCGCCTGGAACGGCAACTTCGGCCCTGAGGCCCTGGGGCATGCGGACAACGGACAAGCAGACGGAAGCACCACCCTCGGGGGCGGCCGCGGCGGCACCATCCTCTGGGGGCGCGGGAGCTCCCCATGCGGGCCCATCATGGGCGGCGCCCCGGCCTCGGGTGCGCCGCGCACGCTCAAACTCAAAACTTCGGCGGGTGTTTTTTTGTTGTTGAAAAATTCTGTTCCGACAGAAATACGGTCGCCCGAGGGCCTTGCACGGGCACCGCCAAGGGGCCAAGGGCCCTGCATGGGAGGCCGACCCTGCATCGCGACGAGCGGCCGCCGCCGCCCTGCACTCAAACCAAAAAATATCAAGTGGGGAAGGAAGGGGGAGAAAGGGGGGGAGGTGCACAACAGGATTGCTGGACCGCACCACATCTGACGTCCTACCATTGCCACCGCATCTGGTTATCGGTGCCACGTGGGCCCTGTCCATTACCGTCGTCGCGCGACCCCAGACCCTGTCCGCAGACGTGGCGTGCCATCAACCTAAGCCGTCAATCATGCAACAACGCCTACATATATATATATATATATATACATACATATACATACATATACACGTAGTAATGGATACGCCAAATACTTCCTCTCTACAATACCTGATATACGCAACACACCCAACAGAAACTTAGCACGACGAAGCCGTTCTGGCTCCTGAACCAAAGCGCACGTCAAAGTTTTACCTCATCTGCTGCTCAGGGCAACAGATTAGCCAAAGCCACAGGTTCTGTCCGAAGCATCCGACTCGCCTGAACCATGCGAACTACTCAACCCAACCGTAAGCATCTGGAATTAAGGCCCAGGGCCAGAGGCTCCAGGTTTGGAGCTTCTGGCTGAAGACCCCGCGGTTAAAGGTCAGGGTTCCAGGCTTGAGGTTGAGGGCGTGAGGCTTTGGGCTCATGGCCTGTTTCCGAGGTAGCGCCAAAGGGCAGAAAGCTCGGGGCTTCGGTTTCAGGGCCGAAGGCTTGGAGTCGGAGGCGCGGGGCCGAGGGCCCCCCGAGCTGCGCGCCCACGGCCCAGCGGCTTGGCGGCGCGGCTAAGGAATAGCACCTTCGGGCTGAAGGCCCGATGCCCAAGGACCTGGGCTCAGCGCCTAAAGTGGAAGACCTGTTGCCAAAGGCTGCAGGATTTTGGCTCAGTGGCTATGGTTTCGGGCACTTGCTCTCAAACGCGATGGCTTCAGGCTTCGCATATCGGGCATCGGGCACTGGGCCCAGGGTTGAGACCTTATGGGTCAGGACTTTGGGATTATGGCCCAATGCCTATGTCTGAGGGCCCAGTGCCCAGGCCTCAAAGCTCTATGATGAAGGCAGACATGCCAGGGCCAATTGTCTACCGCTGGCGGCATGGCGCTGCGGCCCTAAGGTTGGAATCCTCACGCAAGGGACGAAGGGGCCAGGTCTGAAGGCTTCGTGCACGGGGCCTCAAGCTGAAGGCTTCAAGCTACAGGCTCAGGGCTGACACCATGCCCAGGTGCCGTGCCATGGGATGAAGCCCAGGGTCGCCGCCCTCAGATACAACGTTGTCTCTGGCTCCAGGACAGGAACCCAGGTCTCTGGGATGAGGTGTTCGGAGAAGTCCAAGGCTGAGGTCCTGGAGTGATGTCAGGAGTTATGGCCCTGGGGGTGTTCAGAGTAGCGGCCATGTCTTAATGATAGTACAGTGGATCGGCCTACACATGGCCCTGGAGACTCGGTTGCGCAGGAACTGCGAAGGCGCTCCGACGGCGCGAGCATGCCCCCCCCCCCCCCATCAAAACCACCACCCCGATGCTCTAAGCCGTGGGCATGGAAAGCCACGCCCGAACCCCGTGCCCCCACACCCGATGCCCGACGCCCTAAGCCTCGAGCCCTGGTCCATGCGCCCGCGGCACTGGCCTCGGCCTGGAATTGTCGGCCCAACGCCGCGGGCCCTCGGCTACCCCACCAGCCGCCTTGGCCGCGTGCTCAGAATCCTGGGCCCTGAGCCCCGCGCCCTAAAGCCCAGGCTCGAAGCTCGCGGCCCCGCGGCCGAAATCTGACGCCCCTGACATTCGAGGCTCCAAGCTCTGAGCCCCGTGCTCTGAAACTTGTACCCTTAAGCTGGAGGCTAGTGTATCAGGGCCCGAGGATCAGGGGTGCCGACCCAGGGGTCACGACATCACGCCCAAGGCCCAGTGCCTCGTTACTTGGGCGGGCCAGCGGCCGATGGCCAAGGGCGTCGGACGCAGGCGTCGAAGGTTTCGCCGCTATGCGCCCGTGCCGCGGACGCAGGATAAGCGCAAGCGCCGCTATGGCCAGACACCGCTGCTTGCAACCCCAGCCGACTTCCATCAGGCGCTTGTTTTCATCGGGTTTGAACGTTAGGCAGCGAATAAGGAAGGGGCGAAGCCCGCGGGGCATCTGGCGGCGACGTCGACGCCGAGCTGGACGGCCGAACGCGCGGGCGGGCAGCGGCGCGCACGGCGAGGTTGCTGGCCACATTGGCAGTGGCGGCCGTTGGACCTGTCGGCACCGCGCGGCGCGCCGTGCCCGACAAGCCCAGCGGCCACCCCGCGCCGCGGCATATGGGGGCGGCCGCTGCGAGGTCAGAGCGCGCTGACTCGCAAGACGCAAGAGGCGGCGTCCCCCTCGCCCCGTGCCCCCCCAATGACACCGCGTCCCAGCGGAGCCAAATTGACGCGCGGCTCGAGGTCGCACATGATCGGCTGCCAAGTATCAATGGTCTAACAGCAGACGCGGAACACCGATATCGCTGGCAACCCCATGGCAACCCAGTGGCGCCGCGGCTCAACGCCGCGCCATGTCGCGCTAGACCGCGGGCCCAGTGCAAGGGCGGCCGAACGGCAACAGCGCCTGCTGGCCAACTTGAACCCAGATGGCTTAGCGGCCAGAATGCAAGCCCAAGCACCCAGCGCCCGAGTGGCCCCTCGGCCCGACTGCCGCCTCGTGGCGAGGCCGCATTGTTTTTTTGTTTAGAGTCTAGTAGAACGGAATCGCACCGTGGCCCACTGGCCCCGTGGACCGACTTGGCCAGGACAGAGCCCGTTACTGGCCGCATGCAGAAGACAATGGCACGGGGCAGAGACCTGGGGGGACTTTGCAAAATTCTGGAGGGGGGGAGGGGGGGGGGGGGCGTTGCAAAATTTCGGAAGTTGTTTGGGTCGAACGTATACAAGGCGCTTGTATTACTCCACATACAGCGCGCGCGATCGCGCATCCGACGACCTCGGGCTGCGATGGTATTTAGGCAGCATGAACAGGTTGGCCAAGACGCATGCTGGACTGTTTCACCAACATGGAGCACGTGAAAAATGTCAACCGACAACCTCGATGAACATTTTATTTTCCGTACGTCTAGATAAATTGTTGTTTGATATGTTTGTTTTGGGGGATACATTGTTTTTAAAATGTTTTTAAACTGAATAGTTGGGCGTGACATGTTGGAAAATGTGTTTAAAATGTCCGCGGGTGCGCTCGGTGGTTGGAACAATGTCCTGGGGTCATGTTGGACCGCCGTGCAGCATCCTGAAGATGTCTGAAAAATGTTTGGAATATGTCTTTGTACTGCCCTGGAGCCTGGAAGATGTCTGGGAAATGTCTGGGGCGCGCCGTGGAAACGTCTGGTCAATGTCTAAGGGGTGCTCATGGAAACGCATGGACAACGTTTGAACAAAAAACGCATGCGTGCACTTCTATAAAGAGAACGAAGCATTGCGCCCTCGCCATGCGGCGCCGATGGCGACCCGCGCGCCCACCGCATTCGGCATCGGGCGGGGCGACGCGGCAAGCGCGACAACGGCGGGGTGGGGGGGGGGGCAGACGCCGACGAGCGCGGCAATGCGCGCGTGAAGCACCCGCGAAGTGCGCGCGTGGAACCCGCGCGACCTCACGGCGCAATCACGCCACGTCGCCCAATGTGCCTTTTTGCCCGATCAGGGCTGAGCATGTGACACCAAATCGGCAGGCGCAATGCGCGATGCCCTGCGCAGTGGGGCAGGGTGCGCGCCCTCGGCCGGCTACCGCGCAAGCCCATCGTGCGCCGAACGCTGGCGCCAGCCATAGAGAGGGAGAGCTGTCTCGGACCATGCTGCGCAAAACCATGCCGCGCCAGGAACGCAGCGCCAGCGCCGCGAGGCGTCGCGAGCCGATCGGCGGCCAGACCGCAATCGAGGGTCGAAGCCCGCATCGGCCGCAAGCCCGACGCGCCAATCACGCGGCGCCATGTAGCGCCGACGAAGGGCACCGACCGCAGAACGCAAACCGCCACGCACCCATCATGAACCTTCAAGGAGGCACGGGTCACGTGTCGACCCGAGCGCGCCATTGGCGCGGCTGCACAGCGGCCGTGCGGCACACATGCGCGCCCGAGCAAGAGCCCATGCCATCGCTTGGCCGCAACGGCATGCTAGCCGTGAGCGGCTAACTGCCGCGCTGGCAAAGCGGACCCGCGGCGCATTCGCCGACTGTTCGGCGGCCCGTCGCCCGATGGCCCCAGGGTTCACGCGGCCCAAAAACCTCGTGGCGCACCGACGCGATGGCCAACTGATCCAGCGGCTCATTGGCATGCCTTCACAGCCGACCCCCCTGACCAAGTGGCACACATACGCGCGCACAACGCGGTTGCGCCGCCCCGAGGACATGGCGACTCATTACCCAGGGGCGCGCGAGCCGCGCACCAGACGCAGACCGCTGGTCCGCGACCCAACAATGGCCCGACGGCCCAACGGCTCAGTCACACCGTGGCCCACGTGGCCCCATGGCGCAATGGCCCAGCGCTGCGCTGGCCCCGTCGAGCAGACAGGCGCACGTGCCAGCTGTTTTGCTGACGCCGTGCCCCCATCGCATCGCGACCCAACGGCAAATTATCACAATGCATCAATGGCACATTTCGCAGCTTCGCGCTGCCCGGCATCACCAGTCCTTCCGCGGCGCGATGGCCCGAGGCCCTCGGCGGCCCAGCGGCGCGGCGGCCCGCCTGCGATCGGTGGCGGCGCGGCCCAGCGGCGCGCTGGCACTAGTGGTGCAGCGGGCAACTACCTGCGTGCTGGCGAGCGGGCGCGGCTCGCGCGCGCTCGCGCAGTGGCAGCCCAGCGGCGCAGCGCCCCAGCTGGCGCCGCCCGCCGCGCGCCCCATTTTCGGAACGATGGTTCAGGGGCGCGCGGCGTGAGCAGCGGGCTCGCAATGGGCGGCGCGCCCGCCTACGTTGCCCGCGGCTGAGTGGCACCATGGTGGCCCCGACCCCCTGGCAGCGGCGCGCCGCGCGGCGCGCTGGCCGACGGGCTCGCGCGGAAAGCTCTGGCGGCAAGCGGCGGGGTGCAGATTTAAAGCATGTGCCCAGGCGCGCCTAAGCGGAGCCGCTGCCCCGACGGCGCCGCGCGCCTCGCGGGCGAACATCGCGCTGGTGCGCGCGGCTTGGCAAGCTGGGGCCGCGTGCAAACGACTGGGCGCCTTTTTTTTGTCGGGCGCCAACTGGCAGCGGCGCCGCCCCACGGCCAAGCACAGCCATGTCGCCGCGGCCCATCGGCGCGCGCGCGCGCCCATCAGTGACGCCGCAGGACTCGCTGAAGGCGGAGCGACGGGCTGCGATTCGCAACCCTGGGAAGGCGCAGTTGCGCCGCGGTCTTCCGCCCCTGGCCGCTCGGCGGCAAGGGGGTGGCATTTCAACCCTGGCACATGCGCATTCTCCACGATTTCAAATACCATGCTTTCCATAAGCTTCGCATGTAGATGCGATATATATATATATATATGAAACGCTTACAAAAGAACAAGTTAACGCTGAAACGTAAACGTACTTGTCTGATTATTTACAGGTATGGCTTAATGGATGTCTGTTCGTATGCCTGCACATGCACACGCAGGACTTGCCTGCGCGGCTATATGCGTCTATGAACCTTAACAAAGGCAATCGGCCAACCAAACAGACAGCCAACCTGCGGTGCAAACAAGCCAACCAACCAACACAATCAATCAGCCAACCGCGGTTGGAGACCAACCAACCAGCCAACCAGCCAGCGCGGCGCGCGGGCGGAGAGGGGTTGGCGGCATGCCATTGCCGAAAAACATATATTCATAAGCGGCGGCGGCGCCAGCAAGGGCGCCGACCGCGGCGGCGAGCCAATCGGCGCACGAGAAGTGCGAACGATCCCGCGCGCCCCCTGGGCACGATAACCAGTCCAGCCGACCAGCCAGCAAACGGGCCAGCCGAGAGCCACTGGGCGGCTGCCAAATACGCAACCGCCTCCACTTTCTCTTGCGGGGGCGGCGCTTGCCGATAGGCATATGGGAATGGAGCGAGCCTGGCGGTGGCAGCCAGCGAATATTTTCCGCTGGCCGATGGGCGCGTCGGCGTATGAGATATTACTTCCCAAGCCCACGGGCCCCGAGAAACCCTGTGGGGACGCCTGAGGGGGGGACGAGAAGGTCTGCCCAGGCGCCCGTGGTCCAAGGGCACCGTTTGGAGGGAGCCCTGTGGGAGCCAGACGCTGGCCGCTGGGGCCGAGGAGGATTGCAGGAAGGGGGGGTGGGCGGTTTTTGGCCTCCAGGCCCTCCGTCGTCGCCACGGTTGGACTCGCCTTCGAAATTCTCTTCGTCAGAACGCGCATTGTGCGCGCAGCAAAAAAAAAGCCCCCCCCCGCGCGGCCCCCTCAGGGGCAGTGCCCGTAAAGGGAGGGACCGCTCTCCTGGGCCCCGCCCCCCCCTCCGAACGGAGGGCGCGGAAGGGCGCCCCCCTCTGTCCACCCTCACCCCGGCGAAGGTGGACAGAGGGAACGGAGTGGGGGGGGGGCTACAGGAAGACGGCGCACTGCTGGTCACGGGCCATGGGGCGTTGCGTCGGTGCCCGAGGAGGACGAGCAGGGGTACCTAGAAGCCCCGAGGCCCCTTGGAACCCTCTGGAATCCCCCAAGAGCCCGATGGGGAGTGGGGGGCCTGAGGCCCCAGTGGGGCCCAGGGGCCCGAGGTCCATCGACACCTTCTTGATCCCTCTCAAGAGCCCTATGGGGCCCCTTGCCTTAGACGCCGTCGGGGCCCATCAGACGCTGGCCGCTGGGGCCGAGGAGGATTGCAGGAAGGGGAGGTGGGCGGTTTTTGGCCTCCAGGCCCTCCGTCGCCGCCACGGTTGGACTCGCCTTCGAAATTCTCTTCGTCAGAACGCGCATTGCGCGCGCAACAAAAAAATGAGGCGGGGGGGGTGGCCGCGCGGCCCCCTCAGGCGCAGTGCCCGTGAAGGGAGGGACCGCTCTCCTGGGCCCCGTCTTCCCCTCCGAACGGAGGGCGCGGAAGGGCGCCCCCCTCTGTCCACCCTCACTCCAGCGAAGGTGGGCAGAGGGAACGGAGTGGGGGGGGGGCCTACAGGAAGACGGCGCACTGCTGGTCACAGGCCATGGGGCGTTGCACATAGTGCAACGAGGTAAGGGCCCTTCCCATCCCTTAAGAGGGGGAAGAAGGGCCCATACCACGACCCCCATGGTCGCCATATGTGCACTCGCCTGCCGTGACCCCCGTCGGTGCCCGAGGAGGAGGAGCAAGGGTACCTAGAAGCCCCGAGGCGCCTTGGAACCCCCTGGAATCCCCCCAGAGCCCGGCGGGGAGTGGGGGGCCTGAGGCCCCAGTGGGGCCCAGGGGCCCGAGGTCCACCGACGCCTTCTTGATCCTTCTCAAGAGCCCTATGGGGCCCCTTGCCTTAGACGCCGTCGGGGCCCATCAGACGCCATGGCCACTAAGAGGCCCCTGAAAACCTTGCGGCGCCACCTGCGGGCCCCACATGGGCCTATCAAAACCGCCACTTTGGCCAAACTGGGGCCGCAGTGGTGCCCCCAGACACCCTGAACCCCAGCGGGCCCATAAGAGAGAAGCCAAGGAGCTCCGCCCAGATCGGATCACCCCTCACGCGGATCGTCGGCGTCGGCGCGGCGGAGGGCGGAAACCTTTTATCCAGTGCTGCGCTTGGTAGCCGCTGATCCTGCTGCTGCTGCTGCTGCTGATCATCATCATCACCCTCCCCCCTCCTCACGACAATGCAGCTGGAGACAGCTTCGTCAGCGGGGCACCGCCTCAGGCCCCGATGTGATCAAGCGGCACGGCAGACACGGCACAATCGACGATGGCGGCACGGATGGAGGGCATTAGGAAGATGAGGCGTTCACCATCGCGCAATCGATGTGTCAACAGTCACTCTGGCCATTTCGAATGAACATCCCCCACCATCCCCCCACATGTCATTGCCCTCCTCGCCTTGCCACCCCGCGCAACCGATCAGCAGCGCCCGATGTCGCCACGAACCCGTGCATCGGGCTCGCCGCGCCCCGCGCTGAGAGGGGGGGCGGGGAACTCAAGTCACAGCGCGCGCTGAGCGCGCAACGCAAGTGCACAATGCAACTACGATGCCTCGAAACCGAACGCATCACATATCTGGCTCTGAATCCACCTCGCCTGGGCGCTGCTGTCGCTCAGCTCGCAACAACAACCTGCCAGCCGCCGATGTCTTGAGCACATCCCTGGCCGCGCGACGCATGGCACGGGTGGGCTCGAAACGCTGGTGCGACGCCCTCCCATTGGGATCTCGACATCCCTCGCAAATCCATGCCGCGGCAAAGCCCATCGGGCGCCCCTGATTAGGGTGGCCAGGGGGTCTCGTAAAAGGCTTGGTCGTGCGGGTAACCCTGCACAAAAGATGCTCATGATCAGGGTTTCTGCAAGATACCTCGACGCTCCTAGTCGACTTATACCAAGCGATTTTGCTGCCGAATTCACTGCCTGGTACAAAATACGTGATTACATTCGGCAGGGCAAACACATCTGCTGGAAGGGGCGGCGGAGGAGGTGGGGGCGGAGGTGGGGGCCCTGGCGGCGCCATCGGTGGAGGCAAGGGCGGGGCAACGAAGGGAACAGGATGCACGTCCATAGCCATAACTGGCTCTGGCTCAGGTGGCTGGGGGTCTGCCTCAGGAGGCGGTGGACGGGGCTCTGCCTCGGGACCTGGGCCAAGAGCTTCGGGCGAGCCAGGAGGCGTCGGGTGGTCGAGGGGAGCGGGGGGCTCGTCCGCCCCGCCCGCAGAGCCCGCCCCAGCCTCGCCCTCAACGTCCGAGTCGGCGTCGACGGAGGACTGGTCCGACTCGCCGCCGATGCTCATCCCGTCCTCGCTGTCGTCGCCATCATCTCCGCTGGCGCCCTGCGAGGAAGGGGCTGGGCATCTCACTTCTGGGGGCACCAGGGACTTTATGGACCGACCAGGGGTCGTAAAAAGCGAACCATGCTCCCTTCCCCCGCAAGGGGAAGGGGTAGTGGGGGCGGTGCGAAGAAAAGGTGGGCAAGGGAGGAACGGGGACATACTTCAGCAATTGTGGCGGCTGTGGGTGAGATGGGGCAGGTGATGCAAGCGGGGTGGGGTGGGGGTGAAGGCAAGACAATCCCGCAGGCTGCGTTCTTACGTGCCCACCTCAACGCGTTGCCCCGCGCTAGCGCCATGCCTACAGCCCTACCGCACCAGGCCGCCCCCCTGGCCCAACGAGCTCTGAAAGCGACTGGAGCGGCAACGAGGGGACGGGCGAGGGGGCTCGAACGGGGGGGGGTGACCGAGATCGCGCCGCCAAACGCACCCGATAAGACTGACTGCATCCCCTCGCAAAGCGCATTGCCCCAATTACCTGGGGGGGGGGGGGGGGCAAACGCCTTCAAACTCCTTCAAACTACATGCCTTCGAACTACATGCGAACATCCACCCTGACAACCGCGCCGACTCCGCAGGGAGGGGGCGTTGCCCAACGAACCGAAGCTCTGTGTCACCACCGCTGCCCGTCGACCTACATAGCTCCGTATACGCCGTATACGTGCATTGTGTGCCCCCCACAGGCGTCCTCGTCCTGATGGCCGCAGTCATCATCATCCCCGCCGTCATCGGACTCGCTGGCGCTTGTCCGATCCTCCGCGCCATCCTCCAACGGCAGCGCGCCAAGAGCGACGGCGCCCCCTCCGTCGGGCCCCCCAGCCGCTGGCGCGGCGTCCGCGCCTGCATCAGGCGCAGCTCGGCCGCGGCCTCATCGGAGTCCCAAATCATCTTGCTTCGCTATTGGGGGATGCTTGGCTCTTAGCTCATGGATGGTTGGTGATTCTGTGGGGCGGGGGCTCGACGCGTCAGTGCTGGGCTCGGCCCTTCCCCTTTGCGTTTTGGGAGCCGCTCTCGCCATCCTGGCCCACCGCGGGCCCCAGGCGGTCCAAGGGCCAAGATGCATCAGAGATCAACGACCTAGAGCCCAAGATAGCCTCAAGGCTGCGCAATTCACATTTTTAATTCGAAGGCCCCAGGGCATAACGTAACGGGGAAACTGCAACGCGACAAGGCGCAACACAGACATCATATGCAACGCAGCACAATGCAACACAGCAACAATGCAACAACAAATGCACAAGGCACGCGGTATCTCTGATCGCGTGCCCTGTGCATTTGCTGCGTTGCCTGCTCCCGTGCATTGGTGCGTGAGGGCCAGCGCCTGCTTCGGGCAACCCCCCGCCCTCCTCACACCCCCATTGATCCTCCTCATCCGCCCCCACAACCCCCATCGTCATCCCATCCTACTCCTCATCATCTCCAGTGGGTGGGTGTTTGGAGAAGAAGGGGGATACGGCCTCGACCACGTCCTCGTCCAGGCGCCACGCCTGCGCGCCCACCGCGGCCCCTGCCGCGCGTGGCCCCGCGACGCCGCCTCGCCGCGGCTGGCCAGACCTGAAACGGGTCCACGCCTGCGAGCTCCTCTGCAATCACAACCGCTGGAACGAAGGCCAGCCGCTCGCGGTCGTGGACCTCCACAATCAGAAAATCAAGCATGATCCTCAGCTGCAGCGGGACGGAGGCCAGCGCGATGAACGTCGGCGGGCTCAGCCCACAACCCTTCGGGGCGCGCGCAACCCGCCGCCCGCCGCCCCCCCCCCCCACCAGAAAACACATCGTGCGAAGAAGCGGTCGTAAAATCGTCATCCTCACAAGTCGGAGGCTGAGGAAAAGGGGGTGAGGAGGAGGAGGAGTGTGGAGGGGTGGGAAAGGTGAGGAGGGCGACAAGGGGGGAGGGATGGGGCAAGTGAAGAGGGGGAATGAGAAGGGCTGGCGAGGCCGAGGCGGGAGGGATGAGGAGGGGGGGCGACGCGATCGTTCCTCATGCTCATCCCTCCGTCCCCTCCTCCACGCTCCTCCTTGCCCCCATCATCGCGCCCTCCCTCTCCCCCCCCTTCCCGCCCCCAGCGTCACTCATGTGGTAGTGGGGGGTGGGTGAGGGGTTGACGGAGCCTGACCTTCAAGCAGTGCTCGTCGTCCGTAGCGCACGCGTCGTGCCGCTCAGCAGGCGACGCGGGCGTCATGGGCTGCATCATGAGCTCGTACGGCGAAAACTTCACGCCCGAGAAATGCCAATAGAGTGGCTCCAAACCAAGATCATTCATGAGTTTGTCCTCGTCGCTATCGTCCGCCAGCCAGATGAAGCGGGCGATGACCCTGCGGCCAACCAGGAGCCCTCTCGTCTGCGGGCTGGCCTTGCTGAACGTCATCTTCGTAGTCTGGAACACCTTGCGGCGCAACGCTCGCAGGCCGTCGTGCACCGCACCGCAAACGCACATGCCGTAGCGCAGGCACTCTCCGTCCTTGAACTGCTTTGCTGGGTCACCAGCGGCATCACCAAGGGATGACAGTTCAGGATCGTCAAGTAGCAATCGGTGCATGTGGCTCCACATCATCTCAGCGGCCTGCTGCACATTGGACTGATGCGTGACGGACATTCCGTGGGCCGCCTCCTCGAGCAAGGCAACGTCGTCAGCGGAGCTCGACGCGCCTCGCTCAACCACGGCTGCTCCAAGAACAGGCGGCAAACACCTGAGAACCCCTCTCACGGGCCCCAGCGATGGGATCGCATGCACCAGCTCGGGGACGACCCTTCTCGACTCCTCGTCCCGATACAACTCGAGAAGTTGATTGTCTGCTTCTTCCTGGAGGCCCTGATGGCGAGCCAAGCCCCTCCGATAAGACGCTACCGTGGACAAGGTATCCTTCGAGCTCATTCCTGAAGCCGCGCACTCACGGATCAGGAAGTCGACTGTGTCATCGGGGTCACGGCCAGCAAACCTCTCAATGGCTGTAGTCGCGAGCCTGGCGTTGCGATGCATGCCCACCTGCCGCTGGGTTGGCGGGAGGGCGCGGAAGCCGTCACGGGCCCTCGCGGCAGCTCTCCGACTTTCTTCCGCCAGTCGCGCCCGCTCAGCAGGGGGCAACGCGCGGTACCGCGCCGACACCTCCCTCATGTCATTGATGCCCTGCTCATGTTGAAAAACGCCCCAAGCGCCTGTATGATGCTCGTGCTGGCACCTTCGGCGCTCAGCTGCCTGTGCCCCAGAACCTCCGCCAGCGCGCGGCTCGTGGACTGGCCCGTGACGTGGGCGGGTGACATCCTCAGCTTTGGCGCGGCTGTGCACGCCCACGCAAGCTGTCGACAAGTCAACCGCCTTGAACTGGGGGCACTGCGTTCTAGACTTGACGATCTTCCGCATCTGGGCGTTGAAGACCTCATTGGGGACGGTGTTGCCTTGGATCAGCATGGCCATAGCCGCCAAGCGCATCAAACACTCATCGCCCCCCAACCGACATGATGATTGGAACTCCTTCGTGAACGCGTCCTTCATGCAGTCGGGGGCGGCCTCCATCGTTGGCCCCAGCTCGGGCTGCTGGAAGAGCTGAAACAGTCGCGTGGGAAACCCTTGGTTCACCAATTCAACCTCCTGGGTTGTGGTGGCGAGAGCGCCGGATATCATGATGAAGGCGGGCGACGTGTTTCTGTTCTTGACTTCATCTGGCCCGATCAAGTGCCAGGCCGCTGGGGTGAACAGTAGCAGCATCATCTTCTCGAAGCACCTGGTCCCCAAGGCGCCGTCGGCAAGAACCGTGACAGGGAACGATCTGTCAATGCCGACTGCCCCCTCTGCGGTGCGCTTGGCAACATGTGCTCGTTCCTTTTTCTCGAACTCCTTCGACGTCAAATAACAATGTTTCCGCAGCATCGCCTGCAAGGGCCTCAAGATGTTGCTGGCGAGAACGAAGAATGTGTGGGGGACGGGGCGTTTATTAGACATGCGATCCATCGCGAACTCCATATGCTTGTTGAGCCTCTCTCGGCGGCTTCCAGCGCCAGCGGTCTCCGCGTCGCCACCCGCGCCCTCGTGGGCGCCCATATCGTCGCCCTCGCACTCGTCGGCGCCAACGTCGCCCACGCGACCGTCAACCAGGGCCGCCAACGCACGCTGCTTCGACCGCCCCCTTCCGAACGACGTGCACCATGACGTGAATGCTGGGCCCAAAAGCCCATGACACATCTCGATGAGGCCCGCGTCGCAGATCGCCGACTCACTGGTGCCCCACTTGCTCCTGATCAGCACTCTCAGGGCACGCGGCATCAATGCGTCTACCATTGAATCTGCAACCGATGTTTTCAAAACGTCTTCGTCCAGGCCAGCTGCAGAATCAACCCATATGGTGATCTCGCGCGTGTCGGCCATGGAGCTGCTGGGCAAGAGAGTGAATAACACGCGCCTGCGGGTCTTCTAGTCGTCTCCAGAAACGAACGACGTCAGCGCGACATGGTTGTAGATAACGTCGTCATTTGATGGGCTGCCTTCTCGGACCCTGGGTCGGCGGTGGACCTCCTTCCAAAGATGAGTGTCAAAGATATGCTTGCTCCCCGCTGCTCTGAAGCACAGCGATAGGTGGACACACCCTTGATGCCAGCGTCGACGTGCTTCATGGCAATGTTGTGTGCCCGCACTATAGAGTGAGCTTGGCACTGGTAGAAAAGACGAACCCATCCAGGCTCACGCTTGCGGTCCAATATGCGCTCTCCAGCTCTGTTCGACCTGTGGCCGTCCGCGTCCGTGATCCTCACTTCGTGGCTGAACGTGCTCTCCGACAGCGAAGCCGACCCAGACTCCATCAATGCAAGTGCCTGGCATGCAGCCGAAGTGCTCGCCAACGGCTGAACCTGGCATACCACGTCGCCGACGAGGTAGACGTAGCGCATCTGTCCATTCATCGTGAGCCTGACGAGGTGGCAATACCGAGCCTTGGTGGCGAAGGGCTTCGTGATCGTCTTAGCCCTGAATCCGCGGAAAGCCCCCCTCAGCAACGCCGCAGCTAGGGCCCGAGATGTCATAGTCGCGACTTCGGAACCCGCGGCGGGGGGGAAGTGCAGAAGGGGCGCCTCGCGATACCTCGCGATGTTCGCTCATGCTCTGGAGCTCCAAGGGCGTCTCGTCATACGATACGTGGTCGCACGCTTGGATCAGCTCGATGTGTGCACCGCGCGAGCGAGCGCGAAGTGCAACCATTTTGACGATATGTTGTCTATGCCAACGGTCCAGGAGCCACGCCCAAGCAGCCGCTCTCCCCATCCTGCTCTTGAAGGCCCACTCGGAGGTGTTCAGGGGCGCGGCCTGCGATGCAAGGCTGGCGCGTACAGCGCCGCCGAGGCCCTCAATCAATAATCCTCTGGCAACTTCTGAAGGCTCGAGGTTATGGCGACGGGCAGCACTCAGTATAGATTGAATTCTGGCCGTCAGCGGGCTCTCCCAATAAAGCCTCTTGCTGGGCAGCGCTGCAACGACCTCGGCGTAGGGCAGAATGAGCGCAGTGCTGTCGGCGATATCTGCATCCAATCCGGGGCGTTCGGCGGGCATCGCATGCTGCTAAATAGCAAGGGTGCGAACTCCAGCCACCCCTATGGGCGTAAAGGGCTTATCGAACTCTTCCCCCTCCCCCCAATCCAATCCCCCCTCGGGGGGGAAGGGGGGGCGCACGCCCCCCCGACCGCCGCCCCCGCGAGCAAGCGGCTTCAAAACTGCCCCTGGATGCCCCCCGAGACGCCCACCATGGCACCCCGACCAACGTCCAAGAGGCCTCTCACCCACAACCCAAACACGGTGACAGGGCGGGCCGAAAACAGCTATATATACATATACATATACATATACATATATATATATATATATACACATATATATATACATAAATCTACTATACACGTTCGCATTGCCCCCCCCCCCCCCCCCCCCCGCGCGCACACACGCACACACGCACACACACGCACACACCACACACCACACACACACACACACACACACACACACACACAACACACACACACACACACACAACACACACACCCACCCCACACACCCACCCCGCCCACGCCCCCCCCCCCCCCCCCCCCACGCGCACACACACACACACACACACACACACACACACACACACACACACACACACACACACACACACACGCACACACGCACACACACAACACACACACACACAACGCACACACACACACACACACACACACACACACACACACACACACACACACACCGTCAGCTCACGGGCGTTACCTTTGAATGGGCTGGCGGGGATGCGCGAAGCGTTCTGAATTCGCACGCGCGGCCGCGCCCAGCGCACGGCGCGCCCGGCGCGCTGCGCCTCTAGCCAAGATGGCCGACGAGGCGAGGCACGGGCAAGGGCAAGGGCCAGGGCGCGTCGAGGCGAGAGCAAGGCGGAAAGAAATGCGATGAACAACACCGCGCATAGCGGAAGCAGAGTGCAAGCACTGCACTTGGGGAAACGCACGCGCCCATGCCATAACCGACATGCGAATCGGGCGCAGCCACGTTCGCCAGCGCGGGCCCCAAACAGTAACTATATGACCTCGTCGGCCCTCGGCCCCCGAGACACGGGCCTCATGATGACGCCAAAAGCGCCCTCAGGACTACCGAAAAAAGACGCGACGCTCGCCAGAGACATCCTCACCCGACCTAAGGGCCTGACCTGAGGGCCTCAGCATTGCCTCACCATGGCCCCATCGCCCAAGCAACAGATAGGAATAATTTCGGTGCGATATTGAGGCCCTGCCTTGATGGCCTCAACATGGCTTCAACGTGGCCCCGCAATTCAAGCATTGCGGCCTCGAAGGAGGCTCTTATTTCTGCCCCATGACTACACATGCGACGCTCCTGCTACCACATAGCCCACACCAGATAGTTAACGCAACGCGTTGCAAACAATCAATACCACTGCACGTCGCGCACGCGCAATAGCAGCCACGCCACAGCGTACACCACACAGATTGCGCCACATTATTCACGCATTATGGCGCCCACCCCGGCGCGCAATAGCGGTCGCGCAGCTTCGCGCGCGCGTGCGCGATAGCCCCCGAAACAATGAACGCGTTGCCCCGAACCAAATGCGACCCCATCCCCCACGAGAGCAATGCAAACCTTGAAGGCGCTGCTAAGTCTCCTGGGGGATTTGAGGGGGGCTTCACGACAATGACAATTGGCAGATTCAGAGGGCGCCGAGGGGGATATTGCTGCAGCCGACTCTGTCAAATCGTTCGCGTGGCGAGGAAGTCTTGAGCGGGGCCCACGTTTGATGACGCACGAGCGCCCCTGCCCAAAATGCCCCCAACACATACTAGATGTGCGAGCTCTTACTGGGATTTTGTTTGGAGCTACGCCGCCTGGCGGGCACCTCGCGGGCACCCCGTGCGCTGGGTTGGTCGGCCGAGGTCTCGCCGAGTTGGACCCGCGCCCCCCCCCGCAGGACGCGGTGGAGGAGGGCGCGCAAGCTCGCGCGCGCACGCGCGAGCGCGCGCGCGCGGGCCTGCGCGATGCAGATGGGGTCCAAATATGAGCGGGGGGCGGCGCGCAGGCGCGCGACTCCCGCGCGAAGGAGGCTGGGAATGGAGGCGGGGGACGGCACGGGGGGAGGGCGTGGGCAAGGCGGAGCTTGGCAATGGAAATGCGAAGATGGAAACGCGAAGAGGGGAACGGGGGGCGGGGGGGCGAAAGCTGAGGGGAGAAGGAACGAGGAACGCAGGAAGACAAGTAAGGGGAGTTGAATGGGGGAGGCATCACCCCACCTGTAAGCCCCGAGACCTCATAACCCACCTAACAGAAAATGTATTGGGGCGCTTTTCGAACCCCGTCCCGTTTCTCCCTCCTGGCCCACCGTCTCCGCAGCGTTACCCTTATTATGATCCCCCGCTTCTGCCGCCGACCTCCTGCTCGCTTATCTCGCCCCCCCCGCCGCCGCCCTTTCCTCGCCCTCTCCCCGAAAACCGACCTTCCCCGTAAACGATCCAACGCGGGCCACCCGAGCCATGAGCCCTAAGCTTAAAGCCCCATGCCCGATGCCTCAAGCCCTACGCCCTAAGCCCTTAAGCCTTAAGCCCAAACCCATAATCCCTCAGTCCTAAGCCCTCATCCCAGGCCCTAGACCTAAGCCATAAGGCCGAAGCCCTCAGCCTTAAGCCCGAAGCCCGATGCCGTATGCTCTCTGCTCTAAGCCCGATGCCCTAAGCCCTACGCCTCGAAGCTTTACGATACGTTTGAGCGCTCTGGGCCGACGCGCGGCAAAACAATGCTACCCTTCGGCATCGATCGGGGTTCCCGACGGGCCATCATGCTGACATTTGATAAAGGGTTTACAAATCCATTCTAAGGCTTTCAACAAGGCCTGCTCAAAAAGCGTTCCCAGACATTTCCTGGACATTTAAATGGAATTCAAGGAACCGAGCCTCAGAGGGGGATCCAAGAATGCAAGCATACTTTGCAAAAAAACACCGGTATGCAAAGAAAACAACATGCAATGTCCAAAAAACAAATTGCACGCTCAAAAAAAATCAAGTATAAACTAAACAACGAACATGACACTCCTAAAAACTCCAACACGGTAACTAAGTATAACGAGTTACTAACTAGTTATAACTCCAGCTAGCGATTACTAACCGACGCGTTCCTTCAGGCCCCCCCCCCCTCCCCCCCGGCAACCCCCCCCTCCCCTACCCCCCCCCCCCACACACACCTCGAAAACCCCGAGGGGCGTCACTACCACGAAAACCCCGAGGGGGGTCACTACCGGTCCGAACCCCCTCCCCCCCGCCTCGAAAACCGGAGACGGGGTCACTCCCGGTTCGAACGCCTCCCCACACCCCCTCTCACCGCCAGCAAACGACTCCCGGGCCCTACCACCGTCCGCACCACATCTTCCGCTGTTGTTCCCAGCGCCACTGTCCTCACCACCACTGTCCCCGCTGGTTCCACCACCTTCCCTACTGTCCCCACCAGTGCCCCAAACACTGTCGCACTGTCCCCACTGTCCCCGCCACTGTTCCCACCACGGTTCCACTGTCCCCACTTTCTCCACGGCCCCAACGACTGCCCGACTATCCCCACTGTCCCACTGTCCCAATGACTCCTCCGCTGTCCCACTGAGCTGTCCCACTGTTCCCACCACTGTCCCCACTGTCCCCACCACTGTCCCCACTGTACCTCTGTCCCAGTGTCCCACCGCCGTCCTCGCCACCGCCTTCACCAATGTCCCCATCACCACAGTACCCTCTACTGTCCCACCGTTTCCACCACATTCCCACTGTCCCCACACCACTGTCCCCACCACCACCATCCTCACCACTGTCCCACTGTCCCTACTGTTCCCACCATTGTCCTCACCACTGTCCCAACACTACCGTCCCCACCACTCTCACTCTCCCCACCACTGTCCCGCTGTCCCCTCACCACTGTCCCCACCACCACCGTCCCCACCACTGTCCGCACCCCCCCCGCCGGTTTTCGAGGGGGGGGGGGTCGAACCGGTAGTGACCCCCCCCGGTTTTCGGAGGGGGAAGGGGGCGTGGGGGGAGAGGGGGGTTCGAACCGGTAGTGACCCCCTCCCTTTTTCATAATGGACTGGGGGTGGGGGGGGGGAGGGGTTCGAACCGGTATTGACCCCCCCCGGTTTTCCGGAGGGGGGGGGGGGACGGGGTTCGAACCAGTAGTGCCCCCCCCCGGTTCTCCGCCAGCAGCGGTAGAACACGTTTCTTCTAATGTGCATACATGAAAATTGTCGCTCCTGAGCAATGTCGTCCGACCCGGAACGAGAAAGCCAACGGCGACATTAGAGGAACACGCAATGACATAAACATCACTTTCGGAGGTCCGCGCGGATTTCTTGGATCGGCGCTGGACCACGCTACATGCCGCGCGGTGCGCGCCAGGGGCGGCGCTGGAGACGCCGCCCGAGAAAGTCGCAAGGACCTCCGAATGTGTATACCTGGGACATAATAGAATCCTGCAAGAACATGAGACCTCCGCTAGCCAAACTGAATAACCTCCCAGGGCACCCCTCCCCGAGGATGCACAAGAACATCCAATAAGCACGAAGAACCCAAGGGCACCATCCCCGAGCCGACCTCGATCTGATGCCTCGGTCCGACCGTACTCGGGGGGCCTTCTGAGGCCAGCCAGCGCTGCCTGCTCCCAAATGTGCGACGTCCTGATTCTTTCAATTCGCGGTCACGGGAAATCCCGACCCTTTCCCAGGGACCGGTTTCATCCTGACTCGTTTATTTATGGTCCTGGGGACCAGCGAGGGCCCCCAGAGGCCGAAATGGCCAAAAACCTCCCGCCTTTGTTTTTTAGACGCGATCGTGTCTTCATTTGTCTTAACTATCCTGTGGTGCTGCGTCCTCGTTTTGAAGAGACGGTTCCCGCATTCTTCCTCTCCTCCTCCTCCTCCTCCTCCTCCTCCTCCTCCCCCTCCTCCTCCTCCCTCCTCCCGTCACCCCTCTCACTATGACTTCGTCATTTTACCAGTCCCATTCCCGTCACCCCTCTCACCTTGGCGCACCCCTCACACGTTTCGCAGCTCCATAGGGAGCTCCACCAAAGGCCCAAATGTCAGCGTTCGCATGAGGCCACCGCACTCACTTTGCCACACCCCTCACGCGTTTCGTGGCCACGCAGGGAACCCTACCAAAGGCCCAAATGCCAGCGTTCGCATGCGGCCACCGCACCCATTTTGGCACATCCCTCACACTTTTCGTGGTCCCACACGGAACCCTACCGAAGGCCCAAATGCCAGCGTTCGCATGCGGCCACCGCGCTAACTTTGGCACACCCCTCACGCGTTTCGTGGCCCCGCAGGGAACCCCACCAAAGGCCCAAATCCCAGCGTTCGCATGCGGCCACCGCACCGATTTTGGCACATCCCTCATATGTTCCGTGACCCCATAGGGAGCTCCTCCGAATGCGGTGCACACAACGACGGTGTTCACAACTGCATATGGTTGGGTCCTTCGCCAAACTACAGTCAAAGACCCGAATAAGGACGCGCGGTAAGGACGCAAGACCCTTGGAAGCCGAAGTTGGAATTTTTGGGGCGGCGAACGACGAAAACCTCAAGGACGCAAGAGCAAGGAAGAGCAAGGACGCAAGGGTACCTTGAGCAAAGTCGCGCGTCCTTATTTGGGTTTTTGACTGAAATTTTACTACGCGATTGTTCCCCGAGTCGACGACCGGCGACGACGACCTGCCGCCAGCCGCCCGCTGCCACCACGCGGCCAGGCCACGCGGCCGAGGCCGCCTGCCGGCAGAGGTTGAGCAGGCCCTCGAAGCACATGAGACCCGCCTGGCCGCCGTCGGCCGTCGCCGTCGGTCGCCGTCGCCGTCGGCGGCGGCCTCGGTCGCCGCCACCGCCGCTGGCGGCCGCTGCGGGTCGCCGTCGTCGGCCGTGGCCAGCCGCTGCCAGCCTTGGCCGATCGCCGGTGGGCGCCGCAGTCGCCGCCGACGGCATCGAGGGCGTGGGTCGTCGGTGGTCGGAGTCGGCGTCGTGAACCGCGGCGTCGTCCGCCCATTCTTCGTCGGTCGTCGGTCGTCGGTTGTCGGCGTGGAGATCGGCGTCGGCGTCTGCGAAGCTCCGACGGGCGGCGGAGGAGGAGAAGCGACATCGGCAATTCTGTCGCCGTCGACGTGATGGTCGGCGTCGGTGTCTGCGAAGCTCCAACGTCGTCAGACGAGGAGAAGCGACATCGGTACGTCGAACTCGGTCGTCTGTCGTCGCCGTCGGTAGCCATCGAGGGTCGTGGGTGTGCTCGGGGCCTCTTGTCTTGGTTCGGCGGTCATCGTCGTCGTGATCGTCATCGTCGAGAGGAGAACGCTGAAGGGGTTGACGGAGCGGCGCCAGCGACTGCTGCTAGCCATCCTCCAGAAAACCTGGAAGGTCACTGGGGACTCATCCAAAGACACTGACTCATCTTCCATCCCTCACTGCTCCTCACCCTTCCTTCTTGGTGAATGCGGTGCTTCGGGCGCGCCAATATCCACAAACCTTACTTCCTCCTGCTGTTCCGCCTTCTAAGTATCCATGTATCCTCCTCCTCTCCCTGCTATCTCCGCCTTCCCTCCTCGCCTTCTCTCGATAGGCCAACGCGTTCCACCACTAGAACATCAACTACTCGCCAATGGTCTGGATCCGCCGCGGGGAGTGTACGATCCTTTACCGAGGCAAACTTGTTTTTGTCGGAATTTGCGAGTAGGCACTTTGCGCGTAGCGGAGCGCGCTCGGTGACCAGGCCGTACACGGCGATAACACAGCCGAGCACTGACCGAACTCGACAGCGAAGCCGAGACCGACCGACCGAGACCGACCGAGCCGTGGGCACGCCACAAGGGCGCGGCGACGCGGCAACCGACACGACAATCGACCAGACCGACCCAGCCGAAGGCAACCGACCTGCAAAGCAGCTGCACAGAGGACGCTGAAGGACTGCACTTCTCCCAGTGCCGACTCTGCCTTGCCAATCTGGCCTGGCCAAGTCATTTTGGCGCTTAGTCTTCGACTCACGCGGGCATCTTTCTGCATCGTCCTGCATAATCCCACCAGCCCTCTAGGCTGAGTGGTTTAGCGAGTGGTTCTCAGTTCCCTGTCACAACCCCTCCTTCCCCTGCTCGGGGGAGGGGTTTACCCTTCCCTGTGTCCCCTCCCGTGGACCTGGAAGGGGGGGGCCCGAGCGGCCAGAGCGCCCAAGATTGCTCTGAGAAGGCCCAAGACAGCCCAAGACAACCTCCGGGATGGTTCGAGATACCTCAACATCGCTCAAGATAGCCTCCGACATGCCTCCAAGAAGGCCCGAGACGGCCCCAAGACAGTTCCAAGTGCCCCTCGAGCCCCCCAGGGCAACCCCCAAGAGGCTAAACTCCTGTAACAACCTCAGGAGCGTCACTGTTGTTTGACGTCTCGCTTGTGTCGCGTCTGATGGGCCTCTTGGGTCTCAAAATGGCCCCAAGATGGCCCTCGAGAGGACCAAGAGCGGTCCAAGACGGCTCCAAGAAAGCCCAAGACGCGCCCAAGAGCGGCCCAACAGGCCATCTTGGAGCCGCCGAGGGGGATTTAAATTGCTCGACCCCCTTCTTTGATCGATCTCCTCCAGGATGGCCCCAAGAGAGCCCAAAGGGGGGTTCAGCACAACCAGGGAGGCGCCCAACATCACCACGGAGGCCCTCAGGAGGCCCACAAAGAGGCCCCCACGAGAGACCAAAGAGTCCGAGGATTCGAAGACGCTCCAAAGGGGCCCCAATGACCACCAAGACGACCACCAAGACCTCCTCCTCCTCTTTGTCCTCCTCCTCCTCCTCCTCCTCATTCTCCGCCTCTCCCAGTCGGGGCACTATGATATTATGTTGTTGTACGCCCGTTCGGAAAAGCATGGGCAACGAGTGCCACATCCAGGGCCGCATACAACCTCCTCCTCCTCCTCCTCCTCCTCCTCCTCTTCCTCCTCCTCCTCCTCCGCCTCCGTCTGCCTCCTCCTCCTGCTCCTCCGCTTCCTCCTCGCACATTCGGGGCAATACGATCTGATGATATTCGAAACCCGTCCAAACAAACATTGGCAACATGGTGGTACAGGAACCCCATCCCCAATGGCATAACCGTGGCCGGTCAATATTTGTTGGGTAGGACCCCTAGAAGATCCCCTTGACCCCTGTTGAGCCAACGAAGCGCCATGTCGACCTGTTCAACCATGTCGACCTGTTCAACCTACAGTCGACCTGTTCAGTTCACCTCTTGACGACTCCTACAACCAATGTTGCCCGCCCCCCCCGCACCCCCAAAAAACATCCAAGGCGGCTGTCGCACTGCATGCTCCGACGCTGCCCTTTTCAAGGTAACTCACCTGGCGATCGTGTCTGGAAAGGCTGGTGAGGATTTTTTTTGATCGCGACCGCGGCGAGGAACAAGTCGGGCGGCGCTCCCCGTCCGCTGTGGCCCAAACGCGGAACCGGCGCTCGAGCTCGTGGCGGTCGGCATCCCATGCCTCTCGCTGAAACGCCGTCCACCCCCGAGTGTCCACGGGGGCCCGCACCGACGTCGTCTGCGACGGAACGGGGCGGCTGAAAACTAGGATCTCGCCCCCGCGCACCTGCCGATTCGTTGCTTCCTGGGAGAGATTTGCACCGGTGTCTTGATAACGATTGAGGCCCCATTCGCTGCGCCACTCCACGGTCTCACACAAGCCCCGCATCTCCACTGATCGTACGCGCGCGTGGTCCATGTCCACTTCGAGCGAGACGCCTCTCGCAGCCCACTCAGCCGCGACAGCCTCGCTCCAGGCGCCCAAAGCTGGCCCATGCGGGGTGTCGGGGGCTCGTAGCGTGACGCGCATGACCAGCCGCGCACTCTGCAGCTGCGGCGCAAGACGGTGCGCGACGTGGAGGAACTCGACGAACGCCCGGAATATTGTGCATTGCGCTCGCCCATGCTTCTCGACGAGCTGCGTCAAAGCGTCCTCGTCCAAGTAGCGCCCAATGGCCCACGTGACCGACGAAGGCCCGCGGAGAGCTCCAATGTACGGGCCCTGGACGACGATGGCGCGCGGGCTCGCCCGCGCAAGCCATGGGCGCAGCAATTCTTCGAGGCTCTGGCCACGTTCCCCAGGCAACAGGGTGGCCTGGTGCAGCAGCGAGGTACCGCGCGTGCGCGCGGGTGCCGGGGGCTCGTTCGCAGCCTCGTGGCGGAATCCGCCCCCCCAATTCCGTGTCCCACTCTGCTGTTTTTTTCCAAGCTCGGCGGTCGCCGCAGTGCAATAGAGAGCGCGGCAGAACTACCACAACGAGCGCTTGCAGCCTTTTCCCAAAATCAGTGTTTAATCATGTGTTGATCGACTGTCTCGGATCGTACGTTAGGCTGCAGGCGCCGCCCTGGGGGCCTGTGAGCGGCCTCTCTGCTGCTGCCCACTGGTGGGGCAGCTCGAGTGAAATGGCAGCGGAGACGATGAGACGATAGGGTGACAGCCCAAAACGAATTTTTGCCGTAACGGCGGTGCCGGCCGACGGGGTGAAAGCGCAGAAGCGCGATTATCTGCGCGCGGCCTCGGCGCAAAAGCAAAATAAAAAAACAAATCTGTCGCAACGGCGGCGCCGGCGTCTGTGCATGCCAGAGGTTATAGGCATGCCTGCGCGAAGGTTAAATTAGATATTCCCACCTACCTACCCCAAACGAAACCAGCCATGATCTTAGAAAATCTGCTGCCACTGCCTGATCAGTTGCGCCAGGTTCGGCCGTGAGTTTTTCCACGACACTTTGAGCTCAAGGCGCGTCTGGAAAATGCTCCTGTCGATGCATCCCCAGCGGCCCCAAACCTCATGCATGCGGTCAGCAATTCTAGCTCGGGACAGCAAGGGGTGGAAAGGGAGAACAAGCCACACTTTACTACCGCGATCCTCGGGCTCGCGTTCTCGGGAGCGGGGCAAAATGCTATGCCGAAGAGCGGGTTCGGGGATACCGAACTCACGGAGAATGCACATCTTATGGTGCACAGCTTCACGGAAACTACGTGCAGCACTGGATTTTCTTCGCAGCCGGTCCAGCTCGGCTCCAGGCCACGCTGCGTGCACGGCCTTGCTGTGGCTTGAGCTTGATGCCAGTGGTGCTTTAATTTCGCCTGGCTTGAAATACGGTGTCCAAGATATTCTGCCGCGCGGCTCTTGGTGCAGCATCACACCCAAGTGCGGTATTTGGTCGTGTGCCATTTCGCTCATTTCAACTTTGCACGCGCATGCACATTTACGACGGATGAAGGCCATTACCATGACCCAACAATATCTGTCTTTGCAGAGAAACAAAATGTCGTCGCGGTAGCGGCCGTAAAACACTATACCACATTCTGCCTTTCGCTGCAACAGATCCACTTCCGCGAGCTCTGCAGAGCTTACGTCGGCAATGTCGCCAGAACACGGGAGGCCCATGCCAGCGCCCAAACATGCGCGCCAGCATCGATCATGCAAAAGCTTGCTCCCAACGTACTGGTTAGTCAACATGCCGTAGAATATAATGTCATGGCTGCTGCGTGGGTGCCAAACTTTCTCGCACACACGTTTGCACATTTGCTCGTGCTCTCCGTTCAGATTAAAATCCTTTATGTCGCAGCTGGCCAATCTGTTTTTCCCATCGGTGCGAATCTGTGATACGGATTTGAATATTCCGTCGGTAGAGTCATAGATCTGGACGTATTCAGTACGAATGAAATTCCTGTGGTATAAACGCTACAAACCCAAGCTACGTTGGAAAACACGTGGCCGCTGCACGAATGTATAATCGCAACTTGCCCTGGTTCCTTGTGGGTTCTGATCGCACGTTGAATTATACGGATGACGTTGCGTGCGCTTCCTGCGCGCGCCCAAAGTTCGGCCGAAAGTTTCTTGTCGAAGCCTTCGCCCACGTGTCGGATCATTGATCTGTGCACATCGTGCACCCCTTGCTCATTGACCCAAATGACTTCCGAATAGCATTGTTTAGCCATCGCTTCGTCTACCAGTACACGGAGCGAGCTTTCGGGGACAAGGCAAAATCCTCCATGCTTGTCTGTTGGCACTATCGCATGCCCCGTCGTTTTGATCAAACGCGCGGCCGCGTGGACCCAAGGATGCACGTTTGAAAACGACCTGCTTGTCCCCCTACAACTCTTGATAGTTCTGCTGCACAAGTCTGCGACTTGGAACTTGATGGCGTTCGAACTAGAGGCAACCTGGTGTGGGAGTTTGCCGCCAGCCCTCGGTGGCTCAGCCTCAGTATAAGGAGCATACTTAGTCTTACCCAAAGTGCTTTCTCCACCACATCGCAGGTTCAGAGTCCCTCTGGAACTTTCAGCGCCATTTGACTGTATGTACAAAGTCTTGCACAGCACAAGAGACGGGTTCTTGACTAGGTTCGCTGCCACCACAGAAGATATGCCTCCTTGAGAAGCAAGTGAGACGCAGTACGACCGGCCAAGGGATTGGCGCGGCCCGCGCCGTTACGACGGAACGGCTGCCCAAATCGAACAAAATTTGTGGATAATCCAAGTTTCACTGTTCCCAAGCATACTCCGAAACTTTTGTTCGATCTGATGCTTGGTTACATGATTATTCCTTTGTTGCCCTTGCCGCCACTCTTGCCGCCGTTGCTTGTCCCTGTGCTGCCTTTGCCTTTGGATGGGCTCTTTCCTTTTCCTGTCCCATGGCAATTCCAATTATTCGTCGGGCTCTTTGTTTTCCAAATGGTGGCCCCCTGCTGCTGCCGTTGCATCTTCCACCATGGCGTCTTGGGTCGTCGCCAGGGGGTCGTCGGCCGCCTCGGAGCAGCAGGGGGCGCCACGTTGCTCTGATGTGGTGAATCTCCTGACTTTGATATTCTTTTGCAGCGTTTTCTCGTCAATGCACTCCTTTGCGATGTCGCCGACGTCCTCGTCCAGCATTGGTTGTTTTGTCATTGCACTCGTTCCAAAATTTCAAAGTCGAAGCCTTTGCCGTGCTTGGCCTTTCCGTTGCCTTTGCCCTTTCCTTTGCCAGGTTTGCCTTTACCTTTGGCTTTACCCTCGCGCTGTAAGTCCACCAGGGTGTTTTCCACGGCTTTCCGAAATCTCCCCTTGGTTTATCTTCGACGCTTCCTCCACTATCTTCGTATTTTTGTCAACCTGCTTCTTTTTATCATATTCCTCTGTTTGTCTTTGCTGCTGGATCTTGATGAGGAGCTTCTTGTACATGTCGTTTGCGATGGACTCGTGGCATGGGCCCTCGAACATGCCGGGAAGAATATCCAAATCGAGTCCTTCCACGCCACTCTTCATTTTCTCCAATGGTACTTTCACCTTTTCCAGAAATACGGCATGGCGAGTTTCAGGCCGAAGTCTTTCGAGAAGCTTCACGTTGAAGTCGTGATCTAGTGTAGCCATGTGCCCGAGATAATCCATGTATAGTTGTTATGTGGCAGATCGCCACGTCGATCCTTGGCTGATACTGATTGTTAAGATCTTCGTTTCGTCGTTCATGCGTTCATCTATCTCGGGGTTAGTCCAGCTGCAGCGGAAAAGGGGGTGGACCAGATGGCATTTCAAATGCTTGCAACTTCTGGGACTGCTCCATGAGTTTGGTCGCTCGGTCCTTCGCGCGCAAAACCTGGTTGACTCGCTTCGCAAACTCTTCCAATATCCCCACCATATCTGCTTTTACTTTCGTTTCCATCTTTTTGGATATCCCATCGCACCCGTCATGTACAGAGCCCGCCCCTCCGCGCGCCTGGAGGTGGACCTCCGACGCCCAACATGCGGAGCTGCTCTTCGTTTGTTGCCTTCATCTGCAAGTTCTCATTGCGGACGTTCTGCAACTGTGTATGTAATGACACCAGAACCTTGTCATGATACCTCTTGTGCTCTTCGAACTGGCACTGAAGTTGCTTCAAATCAGAGTCCGATGCTGCTGGGGAGCTGCGGAGCAGCGCCTTTTGCCTGGGATCGTCGCCGCTGCCAGCGGCGCCCCCTGGCACAACCGGTTCTACCAAGTGGCCCAAGACTTCACTGAATGCCATATTAGCATCCGCCATGCTGGCAGCAGCAGGAAAAACAAGTGGCACGCGTGCCCTGGCTCTTGCACAAAGGAGCTGCGAAGGACAGGAGGCCCTCGCCTCCTTCCCCCAGGGGGGGTTTACGAGGATCCAGGAAGAAAGCGGAGGAGGAGGACGACGACGACGACGATTTCTGGTGCCTGGCCTGGTTTTGTTTCTAGGCCTCGGCCAAGAGTGCCTCAGTGGTTCCCCAAGAGCCGGGGGGCTACCCTGGGAGCGTGGACAAGGAGGGGGGGGGGGGGGGGGGGGGGGCGAAGGGGGGCGGGGGGGGCGAGGGGGACGAACGACACGACGAACGACGAAAATAAAGGGTTCCGTGGCCCAGGGGGGCTACCCTGGGAAGCGTGGACAGGGGGGGGGGCGAGGGGTACCCTGGGAAGCGTGGACAGGGGGGGGGGCGAGGGGGACGGGGGGGGCGAGGGGACGAACGACACGACGAACGACGAAAATAAAGGGTTCCGTGGCCCAGGGGGGCTACCCTGGGAAGCGTGGACAGGGGGGGGGCGAGGGGGACGAACGACACGACGAACGACGAAAATAAAGATGTCCGAGCTCTAGAGCACAGCTGTGCAAGAGAATAAGGCGATCGGGGCGGAGGGGGCGGTGTGCTGGGATGCTGGTGAGAGTGGGAGGGGGGGGGTGGGCGACGACGACGCCGAAATAAAGTGTCGGGCGGGAAGCGTGGGGCGGTGCGCTGGCTGCTGGGGGGGGGGCGGGGGCGGAGGGCCGGGAGGAAGAGGGAGAAAAGGAGGGGGGCGGGGGGTGGGGGGGGGGGGGGGGGCACACCCGACGACGCCGAGCTGCTGGGGGAAAAAGCCACGGGGGGGCGACGACGACGCCGAAATAAAATGGTCGGGGCGGAGGGGGCAGCGCGCTGGGCTGCTGAGGAGAGGGAGAGGGGGGGTGCGACGACGACGCCGAAATAAAGTCCTCGGGGCGGAGGGGGCGGTGCGCTGGGGTGCTGGGAGCGACACATAGCGACACATGTCGACACAACGCCGAAATAGGGCGACGACGACGCCGAAATAAAGCGGTCGGGGCGGAGAGGGCGGTGCGCTGGGCTGCTGGGGAAAGCGACACATGTCGACACAACGCCGAAATAGGGCGACGACGACGCCGAAATAAAGTGGTCGGGGCGGAGAGGGCGGTGCGCTGGGCTGCTGGGGAAAAGGACCGGGGGGGGGCGACGACGACGCCGAAATAAATGGTCGGGGCGGAGGGGGCAGCGCGCTGGGCTGCTGAGGAGAGGGAGAGGGGGGGGGGGGGCGACGACGACGCCGAAATAAAGTCGTCGGGGCGGAGGGGGCGGTGCGCTGGGGTGCTGGGGAGCGACACATAGCGACACATGCCGAAATAAAGTGGTCGGGGCGGAGGGGGCAGCGCGCTGGGCTGCTGAGGAGAGGGAGAGGGGGGGGGGCGACGACGACGCCGAAATAAAGTCGTCGGGGCGGAGGGGGCGGTGCGCTGGGGTGCTGGGGAGCGACACATAGCGACACATGTCGACACAACGCCGAAATAAAGTGGTCGGGGCGGAGGGGGCAGCGCGCTGGGCTGCTGAGGAGAGGGAGAGGGGGGGGGGCGACGACGACGCCGAAATAAAGTCGTCGGGGCGGAGGGGGCGGTGCGCTGGGGTGCTGGGGAGCGACACATAGCGACACATGTCGACACAACGCCGAAATAAAGTGGTCGGGGCGGAGGGGGCAGCGCGCTGGGCTGCTGAGGAGAGGGAGAGGGGGGGGGCGACGACGACGCCGAAATAAAGTCGTCGGGGCGGAGGGGGCGGTGCGCTGGGGTGCTGGGGAGCGACACATGTCGACACATGTCGACACATATCGACATATAGAAACATATACCGACACACACAGATCGACGCATAGCGACACACAGCGACACATAGCGACGCACACATGGAGACGCATAGCGACACACAGCGACACATATAGCGGCACATGAAGGGCACAAGGCACACAGCGACCCATATAGCGACACATGAATTGCACAAGGCAGCTGGGGGGGAGCGACGACGACGCCGAAATAAAGTGGTCGGAGCTCTAGACACCCTGTGCAAGAGAATTAAATAATCCAGAAGCGCCGCTGGATTTGAATAGGTGTTGCGTTCCAAGCTTTTCAGCTCCAAAGGACATTTGGAGTGCTCAGGGTACCCCCAGAGAGCCTCAGGAGAGCCACGACGGCCCACCAGAGACTTTGGAGGCAACCCCGACGGCCGAAGAGGCCGACAGGGCAGCCCCAGACGGCCCTGGAGGGCACCAAGGCCGAAGCAGTCCCCAGAGGGCTTTGAGATGGCCCACGAGTGCCATATGAGGCCTCCAGGGCGTCCCAAGAGGGACCCACGACCACCCGAAAAGTCGCAAGGAAAGCCCTAAGACGCTCCAAGCGCTGTTGCAGCCCTGACGGCCGAAGATATCCTCTGGAGGGGCCCCAGATGTGAGACCACAACCGATGACTGCGCCCGAAGACGGCGAGGCAGACGACAGTGACGACATGAAAACGACGTCATCAACGGCGGCAAAGACGTGGGCATGGGACAAGCACATGGACAATGACGACGATGACGACGAAAACGAGATCCACGAGGAAATGGACAAACAAGACGTGGACAAGGACGAGAGCAAGGGCGACAAGCCCATGACAAGCATCTACAAGGACGACCGACGACGACGACGAAGACGACGGCGGCGGCGGCGACGAGGAGGCCCAGGAGAAAGCAAGAAGGTCAGGGTAGAGCCGGAACATGAGGAAGGGGCTACAAGGGGGACTGTGTAAGCAAGGAGGAAGCAGGGTCACGCAACGAAAAGGCAAAAGGGGCGATCGGAAGGAAGGAGGAGCAAGAGAGCACCTCGCCTCCTCCTCCTCCTCCTCCTTTTCCTCCTGCTTCTCCTCCTCCTCCTCCCTCAACCACCTCCCTCTGAGTGCCTGAGTGCCTGAGGACGCAAGAGTCCGTCGGACGCCGCCAGTGATCTCCCTCTCCTCTTCCTCCTCATCCTCTTACCCCATTCTCATCCGCGGCATCCTCCTCCTACTCCTCCCCCTTCTCCTTCTTCTTACACTCGTTGGGAGGAGAGGAGGCGAGGGTAGGAGTAGGAGGAGGAAAGGAGAGAGGAAGGTGAGGACGAATCGTTCTTCGTAACACACCGTTAGACCCTCAGGGAATCCGAGCATCGGGCACACCAACCTATTCCTCCGATATGATTGGCGAGAGGGAGATGGGGCCCCGGGCTCATCGTGGCACGGGTCCGAGGGGCCCGTTCCCCCACTGCGCGGTTCATGAGGGCCCTGTGAGGCCACCACGCAGTCCTGAGAGGCCTCCGAGGCGGCGCAGGAGATTCCAAGAAACCTCAGGTGACACACGGGAGGGCTCCAAAGACGCCTCAATGCGGCCCATGACAAGCCCCTGCGCAGCCGAAACCACTACGTAACCTCGATGTGTTGAAAACGCTTGCTCTCTATGCTCTGCAGCGCATGGGGGTCTCAAATGCCACCAGACCTCCCGAAGATAATCCAAGATACACGTATCCAAGGAAACCAAGGCGGACCCTTGCAATGAAAGACTCGATACAGATTTAGATTACCAACACGGGTTGATGGCGTGCCAGTGCAGCGTGACAGAAGTGTGCTTCATCCCGCAGACATGGTTTGCATGTTTTCTTGCGTAGCTCGCACGCAAGACATGGTTCGCACGGGGTCCTGCCGGGGTACGCAATGAGCTGACATCGACGGGATCGTCGTCAATGAGCGGAAGTGCGTGAACTGTCGAAACAGTTGATTAGCGAAACGGTTTTAGCCTTATTACCTTTTAGGGCCCGGATGGGCTTCAGATGCCTTCAGCTAAGATGTCACAGCCACATCGCGTGCGAGCCACATTGCCAAGACTCATTCGTGGCCATGGAGGCAGACCAGAGGGCATGCAGCACGGAGAGACAACGAGAAACAAGGAGAGCGTGAAAGAGCTGGGAAACAAGGCGTGGCGGCCCAAGCTTCGAATCTCGGTGGCGCGGCAGCGGCCCATCGAGCGGCCGAGGCGGCGACGCAGTCTGGAGCCCCAGCGACGCAAACGCACGCCGATGCCGCGGCCCCGTGGCCCGATGCAAGGTCCGGCCCGTCGTCTGGCCAGCACGCCGTTGGCACGCCGCTGCCCAAGAAGCCTAGGCATTGGATCAAGATCACCCCGACAGGCGCCAAGATGGTCCCGGAGCGGCCAGAAAGCCGCCAAGAAGACGCAAGGTTTACCCGAGTTCGGCCCGCAGTTCTTCCTCTGCGCTACCCTGCTGGTAAAACTCCGTCCACGGGACATCTCCAGAGCCATCCAGGCCCCTCACCGACGACCCCCCTGGATTCCAAGAAGGCAACGTAGAGACTCCGACTGTCACCCAGAATATCAGAAGAAGGTATGCCGGCATACCTTCTCCTGGGCCGCATTAGAGGCTCGGATCTCCGACGAGGCACGGAGAAAGCCCCAGGATACCCGTACATGCCTTCCTGGTCAGGGTCTGAAGCCTCAACAATACAGCCAAGGAAGCTCGTACCAACCTGCTGGCCTCGGAGAACCGAGCGTGACATGAGAGGAGGACAGAGACAAGGACAAAGAGAGAGAGAGAGGCTGCCCCTTTTGTGAAGACCAGCATGCGCTCCAGCAGCACTCATGGGGGCCACACGCCCAACAATTTTGAAAAGCTGCCGCTCACCGCAATGGCGAGTCGGTGTAAGAGGCCCAGTCGCCCCACGCGGAGCCAGTGAGGCCGTCTTGGAAGAACATCCCGATGATTGCCATCATTGCCAAACGGCCATTCGCAATCTCGGAAGTCAGCTTGCGGTTCCTGCCCTCTCCCGCCGGCATGGCGCTGCCGTTGGGCACGCCGAGCACGCCACCGTTCGCAAAGTCCCCGGGAGCACGCGTAGGGTCGTGCACGAGGACGGCCTTCTCGACGGTGCCACAGAACAGAAATACCTGCACCCATCCCGCGCCCGGCACCTTGGACACCGCCGCAAGGCCGTTGGGGATGTCCTGAAAGAGCAAGCCCTTGCTCTCGGAGCAATATCCAGGCCACTTGTAAAACTCCGGCACGATATAGCCCAAGCACGCGAACATTGCCAATCGCCCGTGCTTCAGCTCGGTGGCACGCCTTCGCTTGAAGGACTCCACATCACCGTCTGCGCACATGCCAGCGGGATCCCAGAAACCAAACGGCGCCATAGCACCCAACTCGCTCTCGAACGCTCGCAACGGGGAGTCGGTGTACAGAGCCCAGTCGCCCCACGCGGAGCCCGTCAGCCCGTCCTGGAAGAACATCCCGATGATTGCCATCATAGCAAGGCGACCGTTCGCTATCTCAGCAGCCAGCTTCTTCTGCCTCTCCGTCGGGTCGCTGGCGGTGAGCACCTTCCAGCCGAAGTCGCCCTTCGCCGCCGGCGTGCCCGCGGACTGGTTCTGGGACAGCTCGCAGAACGCGGCGTAGGCAACGATCTGCGCCCAGCCCGCCGCGGGCACCTTGGAGATGGCGCCCAGGCCGTTCGGGATGTCCTGCAGGGGGATATCTAACACGTACAGTTTTGGCAGCACGAACACAGGCAGGACGAGAGGACGAGGAGGAGGAGGAGGAGGAGGAGGGAGGAGGAGGAGGAGGAGGAGAAGAGGTAGAGGAGGAAAAATAAGAAAAAGAAGAAGAGGAAGAAAGGCGGGTGCGTCTACGTTGTGGGTCTCCCCAGTGGTGTCCGCGAACTTCAGCTCCGACGACGGAGACAAATAGCCAGGGAACTTCCCGCTGACCTCGGGGGTGATGTAGCCCATGGTGGCCAACATGGACACGCGACCGTGCTTGAGCTCCGTCTGCCGGCGGCGCGCGAAATTCTCCACGCTCCCGTCGAAGGTGAAGCCAGCTGGGTCCCAGAAACCCATCGGGTCCTGCACGCCCGTCTCGTTCTCGAACGCGCGCAGCGGGGAGTCAGTGTACAGAGCCCAGTCGCCCCACGCGGAGCCAGTGAGGCCGTCTTGGAAGAACATCCCGATGATTGCCATCATTGCCAAACGGCCATTCGCAATCTCGGAAGTCAGCTTGCGGTTCCTGCCCTCTCCCGCCGGCATGGCGCTGCCGTTGGGCACGCCGAGCACGCCACCGTTCGCAAAGTCCCCGGGTGCACGCGTAGGGTCGTGCACGAGGACGGCCTTCTCGACGGTGCCACAGAACAGAAATACCTGCACCCATCCCGCGCCCGGCACCTTGGACACCGCCGCAAGGCCGTTGGGGATGTCCTGAAAGAGCAAGCCCTTGCTCTCGGAGCAATATCCGGGCCACTTGTAAAACTCCGGCACGATATAGCCCAAGCACGCGAACATTGCCAATCGCCCGTGCTTCAGCTCGGTGGCACGCCTTCGCTTGAAGGACTCCACATCACCGTCTGCGCACATGCCAGCGGGATCCCAGAAACCAAACGGCGCCATAGCACCCAACTCGCTCTCGAACGCTCGCAGCGGGGAGTCGGTGTACAGAGCCCAGTCGCCCCACGCGGAGCCCGTCAGCCCGTCCTGGAAGAACATCCCGATGATTGCCACCATAGCAAGGCGACCGTTCGCTATCTCAGCAGCCAGCTTCTTCTGCCTCTCCGTCGGGTCGCTGGCGGTGAGCACCTTCCAGCCGAAGTCGCCCTTCGCCGCCGGCGTGCCCGCGGACTGGTTCTGGGACAGCTCGCAGAACGCGGCGTAGGCAACGATCTGCGCCCAGCCCGCCGCGGGCACCTTGGAGATGGCGCCCAGGCCGTTCGGGATGTCCTGCAGGGGGATATCTAACACGTACAGTTTTGGCAGCACGAACACAGGCAGGACGAGAGGACGAGGAGGAGGAGGCAGAGGAGGAGGAGGAGGATGAGAAGAGGTAGAGGAGGAAAAATAAGAAAAAGAAGAAGAGGAAGAAAGGCGGGTGCATCTACGTTGTGGGTCTCCCCAGTGGTGTCCGCGAACTTCAGCTCCGACGACGGAGACAAATAGCCAGGGAACTTCCCGCTGACCTCGGGGGTGATGTAGCCCATGGTGGCCAACATGGACACGCGACCGTGCTTGAGCTCCGTCTGCCGGCGGCGCGCGAAATTCTCCACGCTCCCGTCGAAGGTGAAGCCAGCTGGGTCCCAGAAACCCATCGGGTCCTGCACGCCCGTCTCGTTCTCGAACGCGCGCAGCGGGGAGTCAGTGTACAGAGCCCAGTCGCCCCACGCGGAGCCAGTGAGGCCGTCTTGGAAGAACATCCCGATGATTGCCATCATTGCCAAACGGCCATTCGCAATCTCGGAAGTCAGCTTGCGGTTCCTGCCCTCTCCCGCCGGCATGGCGCTGCCGTTGGGCACGCCGAGCACGCCACCGTTCGCAAAGTCCCCGGGTGCACGCGTAGGGTCGTGCACGAGGACGGCCTTCTCGACGGTGCCACA
>CAUYUJ010014953.1:354048-365107 GCA_963575745.1 Prorocentrum cordatum | reverse complement strand
TCGGCACGTGCTGTCTGAGTGCAAGAGAAGATATCTCAGATGTCTGGGATCGATTAGCCATCCAGGTCAAGTGCACGAAGTGGTGGAGCTCGCCATGTCCTCGTTTGGTCCATGTGAGAAGGGTGTTTTCCAATCCGTCGGCAGGTTCCAGAGTGCACGTATCGCGAAGCTGGTTCCATCTCCCTCATTTTCTCCATGTGCACACCCCTGGAAATATGTTTGGTTTGGTTTTGCGATCGATGCGGGGCGGTAGTTGGCAAGCAGCTCCGCGCATTGGGACGACGTGCACCAATGTGGTAACCCCCGCTAGAAAAGTTATCCCGAGTGCAATCATGAAGTTGTGGCTCCACACGTCCTCAGTAAAACTGGGAAGGCCCCGGGGGCCGAGAGTGATTTGAGTCGCAGGAACTGGCGCCGTCGATATTCCTGCTGCTCCTCCTACTATTACCACTACTCCCGCCTCCATTCTTCTCCTTGTCCTCCCCAGCGTCCTGCCCCTTTCCATGTATTTCTCATCGAATGGCCTTCGGCCCATCCCGCCATCATGCCAGGGTTGTGGGTCGGAGGCCTCCAAGTTGTTCGCTGGGACGTTGCGGGAGGCCTCGCGGGGGCCTCCTTGAGGGCCGATTGCAGACTTCTTCAGGGTCGTTTGGGGGTCTCTTGGTGCCTCCTGGGGGCCTCTCGGGGCTTCCTTGTGGCCTGATGGGGGGTTCTTGGGTCGGAAGACGATGTTCGGTACGTGTTCCGCCTCGGCCTGCTGGAGACCGCGTCCGGCCCGTTCAGGGGCACGCGCAGTGCGGGGCCTCATCCTTTGAGGACGCCAAGAGTCTCATCTACACGAACTTCTGGGACCCTGAGCCTGGCCTGGAGCGTTCTGATCTTAAGCTTGCTTCCCTATGCTCGTCTCCGTCGAGGCTACATCCTGATGAGCGGGCGGCGCATCTTGGCTGCTCGATATGTACGTGGTGGACGGTATCCCGACCTTCGTCGGCGATGGCGGCTCTGTCCACGTAAGCCCTTACACCACGGGTTTCTACCTCAGCGAGCCTCTGCATGTCTCTTGTTCGGAGGCGTGGGCTCAGCCCCATTCCTGGTCTGGGATGGTGTGGCTATGTCTTCTGACCCAGTGGAGGGTCTGATTCTTTGGATGACAACGGTGCTTCAAAATGCGTATTGTGCCTGTGTCTCGGCAGTGGCGCCTCCTGGGCCTCCGCAAGTTCTGTGTTGGGTGTTCGTTATCATGACGATCGCAGTGCTGATCTTCCTTGCCTGGCTTCGCTTGCGGAGCCGCTCGGCACTCACCCTGGGCCCTGGCCCACGGTTTGGGTCCATGATGCGTGGTGGAGGTGGTGATGGTGGTCAACACTTCCGGGCCGCCAAGGCTAAGGACAAGGAACCATTGCAGGGCTTGCAAGCCCTCTTGGAGAAGTTTGGTGCCCAGTCCTCGTCGGCGCCCTCGTCTCTTCCTCCCTCGACTACGACCTCGACGGCACGTCCTTCTAAGGCCAAGCGCAAGCGCGCCCAGCGTGAGCGTAAGAAGGAGGATGGTCTTCTGGGTGCTCTTCAACGCACTGTTGAACGTGCTATTGCGCCGAAGGTGGACAAGCCCCCCATCGCGGCCACGAAGTCATTGGATCAGCTTCAACGCTTGGTTGATGCAGCTGCTGCAGGGAAGCTGGCCGACTCGGCGAAGTCTGCCAGCGGGTCGCGCCCTCCAGGCGCGGTTCAGGGGAAGGCTAAAGCTAAGGTGAAGGCTCCCCCTGCAAAGAAAGCTCAAGCTACTGAATTGGGTGCTCAGGCGGACTATGCTGATATTGTGCGCAAGTCGAACGCCTTCACGCCCACGACATTGGTTTCTGATCATTGGCATGGCAAGCTCTTGGCGGATGCCGCCAATGAGTTGTTCACGATAAAGAAGAAGCAACACTTTGTAGTGGGCGTGGTCAACCACTACCCTGATGGGCTCTCGGGCTTCCAGCTGCCCGAGGGCGCGACGGTCGCAGTGGTCCTGAACGGGCAGCTCGATGGCTCTGTCCCGATTCGTGCGCCTGCTTTGGACTCGAAAGCGGCCCCTCGGGTGACCCCTCTTTTTGTGCGACAGTTTGGCGATATCACACCCCATCTCAAGTGGGGGGCGCAAGCTGGGAAGGCCCTGCCTACTGCACAGGCTACCAAGGTATTGCGTTTGGCTTGCTTCCAGGACCTGGTCACGCCCGCCACGTGGATGAAGCGCAGTTCCAACTTCAAGGGTGCAACGATGGATTGGCTACGGTTTCTTCACCTTCCGCAAGATGCAGTTGTTGATCTCTTCAGCCCTCGACGCTCAGAGGACGGACAGATTGTTTCCATCAGCGTTCGCCTGTTAGCACAGCAGGTTGCGGCCGTGGAGGCGGCAAGCGGCCTTGCTGGCACCCTCTGTCGTCTATTACCTCAAGATGGTGCTCCGCCCCCACCAGTAGGGCAAATCAAGTGGGTCAAGCGCCTTGATGGAGAAACTGGACCTGATCATCTTGCCCGCGCTCGCGGGCTGGCGGAGCAGGCTTCTCCCTGCCTGGGCTTGGCTTTCTCCAATGCCGCCTCGGTTGGCCTTCGGCAGCCGCAGGGCACGAATGCTACCTCATGGAAAGTCTCTGGCTTGGCGCCCTCAATCACGATACCTCAGTTCAGTGAATGGTTGAAGGAGAACGGTTGGCCCGAGATCGACTTGAATACGGTCCGACGGCGTGCAACCTCTCGGCAGGCCTCCTTCATCTTTCGTGGATGTAACCCTGGAGGTGCGAATGTTGCGGCTACGGTACGTGCTACTTGTGGCGACCACGATTATTATGTGAATTTCGAGCCTTTCCGCCCTCCTCCAAATGCGAAGAGTTTTCGGAATCTCAAGCCAAGTGATATGCGATGGGACTCTCCCGCAGCAACTACGGACAAGACTGCGACGATTGATGCCAGTGATCTTACTGCCAAGGAAGTTTCGACTGCGAAACGCCAGCGGGTGGGTCCTGATGCAGCTGCTGCCTCTTCTGAAGCTGGGGCAGGTGCAACTCCTGCCGATGTACGCACGCAACGAGTGGAAGCCTTTGATGTTCTGGGCCTCAAGGTCATCAGTGTTCCGACTGATGGAGCATGTGGTTTTCATACTCTGAGCTCGCGGTTCAAGCGGGCTCGGAAAAGTACCTTTGAACCTGGAGCTCTTCGTGCTCAACTGGTGGCTCATATGGAAAAGAAGTCTGCTGCCCTCGAGCCGCTCTGGGACCGCATGGACCCCAAAGGTAAGCCGTGCGCTTCTTGGACGGCCTACCTTGCCGCCTTTGGGAAGTCCGACGCGTGGATGGGAGAGCTTGATCTCCTTGCTGCCGCCGATAAGTGGGCCCTCAGGATTGTTGTCGTTCGCCCTGGCCAGCCTACTTTTGTGATTGGAAGGGGGAAGGGACTGATTTGGATTTTATTCCGTAACAAACATTTTGAACCTCTTGAAGCTAACGCTGATCCTGCTTGCTCTCTTGCTCGCAGACAGCACTTTGAAGAAGTTGATCCTTGCTATCAGTACTCTTTGGACTCGGGCAAGCATCCGCGTGATTGGTCCTTCAAGGGTGGTGGCCGTGTGACGAGTACTACAACTGCTTGTACGCTTAGCGATGGATCCAATGGTTTACCTTTGAAGACGCCTTCTGCACGACCTGTGACCACGCGAACCTTGAGAACGGCTTCCTGTGGTATTTCTACTGTGGTGACCCCGCCTTGCGCTGCCCTTGGCTCGGGTGGGACCCCTACTGCTACGTTGCGGGCGAGTTCGACGGTGACACGGTCCGCTACTCACATGCCTTGTTCTCTCGTCTCTCGACGACAGGCGCCAGGTTTTGCGCGCCAATGCCTACGTGCTAACGCTGAAGCTGCCCGGCTTGCTCAGGGTAAACAGGCTGGTGCTTCATCCGCCTTTACAGCATCAAGGTTCAGCGTGTACGTGCTTTTTGCCACAAGCAGCCTGCTACTTATCAGTTGAGTGGCTGGAATCGTTCTTGCCTCCCTGCTATAAGCATGTCCCCTGGGGTACTTGTAAAGACCCATGCCACGTCCCGCGCCGATCATCGAGCACGTGCGGATGACCTCGGGCAACAGGTGCCTGAAAGGAATTGTCATTATGTCAACCATGCTCCTCGGCTACGGCGTGCAGGTTGTCAGACTACGACTCGCCCTTTGTTTTTCCGGTGTTGCAGCCATTATGACTACTGCTCCATGGCTTCTGATGCTCAGAAGGTTGCGGGAGGAAAGCTTCGACCTACGTCATGCGTGGCTCTACTTCGGCAGGCTGCCCTTCATTTTCTTCCCGCTGATGCTGAACGCCGTCCTGTGTGTCGTTGTGCTGCAGATGACCTGCTTCAGGCGACGAGGCTGGCGGTGAGTCAGAAGTGATGGTCTTGGTCTCGAATGTGCTCACGGCTGTCACCTTTAACGTTGGCAGCTACACTTACAGACGCTCTGCAATTCTCGCCCTCCTTGGCGAACATCTTCCTCACTTTCTGTTTCTCCAAGAGTGTGCGCTACCTCATGGGCAGGTGCACATCTTACGTGCTGACCTCGCGACCTTGGGCTATTATGTTCTGGTGGCGAAGCGTGGACTTTGCACCGTGGTGCGGCAGGGACTTAACGTGGCCCCGACTGCGGCGACAGATGCTGATGCTGACTTTCGTGTCCAGCGACTTGCTACGCAGTTGGGTGCCCATCGCATTCTGATTCGTCACCGTCATGCGCATTCTGGCAGCGCTGCTGAGAGGCGTCGGTTTGACGGCTCCCTCGCGCTTGAACCACAACATACTTTGACTTGGGATATTGGTGACTTTAATGAGAGGCCCTTCCTGGAATAAGGGAGTGAACATGTTGCTGTCTTTCCTTCGTGTGCTACCTTCCGTGCCAATCCTGCTACCGCTGATTGGGCGACGACGATCGGTGGTGCGGTGGTCTCCTCCTCGCTGGCAGGTTCGGCGACTGCTGTCGCGCTGCCGCCTGTTGAAGGTGCTCAACATCGCCCTGTTCTTGCATCCCTGGGACTTCGGCCTGATTTCCATGAACCGCTCAGGTGGGTTATTGATGAGCCTGTGCCAATGGGCGAGTGGTCAGATGCCACGATCGCCTCCTTCGAGCGGGCTCTACCTTATGATATTGATACGGCTTGGCGGATATGGCAGGATGCTGCTGGTGCTCCACACGTGCAGATACGTCGACAGCCCTCCCATGGAGGATGGTTGGCGGGCCTGCGCGCGGCAGAGCTGGACGGGCCGTGGAAAACATGTCGCAGACAACTTCATGATGATCGTCGTGAAGCAGCAGAGTGTACCCTCGGCTATATTACTTCGTTGATCGACGACGCTAACTCTATGCGGTTGCGGTCTTGGCGCGAACGCATTTCGACTCGCAGTGGGGCAACGCGCTGGGTCAAGACCAGAGTGGCTGCGCTACAAGAGGCTGTGTTGCCGTCTATTGGTGAAGCCACGTTCGCCTCACGTGATCTTGCACGGAGGGTGGGCGAACCTTTGGCTCGGCGGTGGAATGCAGGCGTGCATCAAGTGATGCACCTCCCTGGTTGGACCGTTGACTTTGCAAGGCACGCTCTGAATAAGGATAGTCTCCGTCCTCAGGCTCCTGCTCCGCCTCGTGTCGTTCGGCCGCCTGTGGATCTTACGTTGCTGCAAGGATTTCCTGAATATGTGCCCCCTGGCCCCTGGGCTCCTGAGCATATTATGGAGTTCATGCCTGGAGGGGCGCCTGGCCTTGACGGTCATCGCTCGGAATGGCTCGATCAACTTCATCATCAGTCGCTTGAGCGGTTGGCTATGCTACTTAATGAAGCTGGTCAGGGGCGTTTGCCTCTCTTCTGGCGTCATGCGCGTGTTACACTCATTCCTAAAGGACCTGGCTCTCCGCCCAGTGATCGACGGCCCCTTACGGTCATGGCTATCACCTATCGGTTGTGGGCGAAACGACATGCGGCGTCCCTGAATACGTGGCTGATGAGGTGGAAACCTGCTGGTCTCGCGGGAGCGATGCCTCACCACAGCTGCCCCGAGATCCTCTGGCACGTGCAGACCGAGCTCGCGAAAGCAAGGTTAGGCGCGTCGCCGCCATGCTACGTACTCTCCATGGATCTTGCGAAGTGCTTCGACAGACTGGACTTGCCGAACCTGGAGATGATAACGGCACATCTGTGTTTACCTGTATGTACTGCGGTCCTTCAGAACGATCGCAACCTTACTCGGCTGCTTTTTGTTGATAATCAGCCCTCGGATGTCTGGCTGGCTGGCCCGAACCTTCTCGGCGTACCCCGAGGCTGTCCGCTGGCTTGTTTCTTTTGCAACCTGGGATCGACGTTATGGCATCTTCAGCTTCAAAGACGTGTCCCTGGTGCTCTACACTACTCTTATTTGGATGATCGGCTGATCCTTACTGACTCGTGGGCGGCGCTCAATGAGGTCCTTGTCGCTACCATGCACCTCGACTGTGCACTGGGCCCCGTACTCAACCTACCTAAGTGTGCGCGAGGAGCCGTACAGCCTCGTGGACGGATGCCTCTGCGATGCACTTTCCATGATTTGGCTCAGATTACTGCTAAGAAATCGTTCAGATATCTTGGGATCGATCTGGTGAGCGGCTGCAGTACTACTGTATCGGTCGCCCCCCGCCGTGTTGGCGCATTCGTGGCTCGAGCGAGCATTGTACAACGCCTCCCTATGGTCCAACGTGGCGCTGCCGTTGCAGACGCCGTGGCTGCTCTTTGGGCTGAAGGAGGTTACGCTCTGACACAGGCACAGCTTATGAAGCTGGGACATTGTGCCGCCGTTTCCTTGACAGGTCGAGCTCGCGCTGGGACTGTCTCTCGACACTCTCGTGCCCTTACCCACGTGCTCGGCCCAGGGTTGCATCGTACTGACATGGTTTGCGTCTCCGTTCACACAGTTGTACGCCAGGTTTACCATATGCTGCTTGCGTGTATCATATCATATGCGGACTGGGACTTTATGTATCAGCATCGGCTTACCCTACGTGCAGGGCCTGCGGTACAACTAGTCCGTGCTTGTCGTTACCTCGGCATTGATTGGGTGACGGCTACCAAGTTTGCCTGCAATGGACGTGAATTTCGCTTTCGCCTGAGGCCTGATCTCCTCGCTCTGGCTCAACGCTCATCTGCTCGTACCCTTGCCCGCGCTGCCAAGGTAAAGAAGCGCCTTCATGATCTTCGAGTCTTTCCACGGTTTGTGGTGGCTCGGGGAGAGGCCTTACGTCGGCCTAAAGACTTTGCTGGATTAGAATGCGGGCTTTGTGAGCATGCTGAAGTCCGCCTTCACCACCATAGTATGACTCTTTGCTTTGGTGGGCCTGCTTTGCTGTCGGCAGGTCTTTGGACATCGCTGGCAATTTCACGCATGCCCTTCAGTGACTCTGATGGCTTCTGCCCGCGGTGCGTCACGCAAGTCGAGACGACCATGCACAGATTGTGGGACTGCCCCCACAATGCCGCTGAACGGGTTCTCCTTGATGGTGCCGTGCCTGGTAACCTGTTCCCGCTGTACTTACCTGCATGTCTTGCCCGCTGTGGGCTCGTACCTGAGCGCCTACCTGGCAATGTCTCACGTGCTGATGCTATTGCTGTTTCACAATACCTTCTTCGTGTGAATGCAATCGCCACGCAGGCTTTGGCTGACCGTCGGTCGGGGCGCCCAGTATCCTTGACCCTGGACGTCCCTCGCTCGCAGCCTCCTGCTGATCTATATCGACAAGCTCTTCCTCCGCTTCCTCGGCCGCGAGCTCTTCAACCTCCACGTGTTGGGCCTGCCCCTCGGCGGGATTTGCTTCCTCCGCAGCCTGGCCCTGGTGTGTTTCGAGCGCCTGCTCAGATTACACTATCATCTGACGGCTCCTCCCACTACGACGATAATGGTGACGCGTCTGGTTGGGGCTTTTGTGTTGCACGTGATGGATGGCCTGCTCTCATTGACTTTTGTGGGCCCACGATTTTGTCTCAGCATGATCCTGGTTTTATTGGAGCTTCGTTCCACTCCAACAACGCAGGTGAACTTGCTGGCATTTACTTTGCACTCTGCTGGATCTGGGAGTACGAACGTGCTCATGCTCCAGCCGAGGATCTCGTTTTCGTACTTGAATTTGATTCTACGTATGCTGCTGATGTTATCCGACGTCGTGTGCGACCCCGTCGTAATCTCACCCTGGTTTTGAGATCTCGGCGAATCCTTGACCGTGTTCGTTCGCCTATTGCATGGAAGAAGGTTTCTTCTCATACTGGGCACTATTTGAATGAACGTGTTGACCAGCTTGCTGCGCGTGGAGCTGCTGGCATGTCTGTGCAGGAGGCCTACGTCTTCAGGTGGGCCGCTCTGTCTACTTGATTGTCGTCGCAGAGATCAGGCAGCCCCTGATCATTTCCAACCACGTGTTCCGCCTCGTGGGCCCTTCTTGGGCTGTCTTTGGGCCGTCTTGGGCCGGCTTGGGCGCCTTTGGGGCCGTCTTGGTTCCCTCTTGGGCTGTCTGGGGGCCCTCTCGGGGGCCTCCCTGGGTCCTTGGGGCGGTCTGGGGGGCCTCTCGGGGAGGCTCTTGGGGCTCCCGCGGGGCGCCTCGGAGGCTTCTTGCGCCGTCCCGGGGCCATCTTAGACGTCTTGGACTGGCTGACTGCTGACGTGGATGATGGGCGCGCGATGTTTTTCAACAGGCGATGGGAAGTGCCAGCGCCGGCCCGTGGGCTCTTGAGAAGCCCAGCTGGCGCTTAAGCCCTCTCGCGACTCGGGCCGAAAACTGCGGAGGTAGAACAAAAAACACCAAACTCGTCGCTCTGAGGAGGAGGAGGAGGAGGAGGAGGAGGAGGAGGAGGAGGAGGAGGAGGAGGAGAGGCGGAGGAGGAGGAGGAGGAGGAGGAGGAGGAGGAGGAGGAGGAGGAGGAGGGAGGAGGAGGAGGAGGAGTGGACGTCTTGGACTGGCGGAGTGCCGACGTGGGCCCCCGCTGCACCGCCTCGGGCGGCCCCTCGGGGCCCCCCCCCCCTGGGCCTCTCTCGGGGCCCTCGCGGGGCCCGCTCGTGCGCCGCGGCGCCGGGGCAGAGCCCCGAATCATCAGGGGTAACTCGGGTCAGGGATAACTCGGGTTCGTTTTTCGGGGATCCGAACCCGAGTTACCCCGGACCCGAGAGTTACCCCGGATAGCTCGGGCGTCCAGAGCCCCGAATCATCAGGGGTAACTCCGGTCAGGGCTAACTCGGGTTCCTTTTTCGGAAATCCGAACCCGAGTTACCCCGGACCCGAGAGTTACCCCGGATAACTCGGGCGCCCAACTGGGGCACCCGGGGCCACGCGGCGCGCCCCAGGAGATCTGGCAATGTTGTCGGGGGCGGCGAGATTTGGCAAGTTTGTCCTCCTCCTCCTCCTGCTCCTCCTCCTCCTCCTCCTCCTCCTCCGTTACAGGCATTCGCGCGGGAGCCTCACCGAAGGCATGCACATCGGCGCCCTTGGATGCATGGATTGCTCCCCCCTGTCATTGGTCCGAAAGATACCCGTACCCGGGGCCAGCCAAGGTGGGATGGGCCGTCCGGGGGACTGGGCGCTTGCTATTGTGCCCGGTCAGCTTGCCCGGCGCGCGCCAGTGCAGCATCCGCGCGTCAAGACGCAACGGCGCGCTCGATGGTTGGGTGTCCGATTGCGGCGACAAGCGCTGGTTTTTGTTAGGGACGTCTCGGGGCATCGTGGTGCGTGCGCGGTTCAAAGCCGCCCATATGTGGCGGCGCCTGTCCCAATCGATAAAGAGTTGCAATTCCTCACTATCCTGGCAACCAATGCGTCTGGGCCTGCCCTGAGGAACGACGTTGCAATGTCGCGCCCCCAGGGGGCCGCAGCGGCCACGTCGGGGACGGCTCTGGAGGGCATGATATGTGTTCGAGAGCGTTTTAGGCCTGCCGCCACCTCGGCTAGGCACGGGGACCTGCCTGAAACCACCGAAACATACCCGGACCTAGCTGGGGTGAGCTACGGCACCCCGGTTAGGTACGGGTATGTTTTTGGGTTTTCATGGGGCAACCGTACCTAGCTGGGGTGATCCGCAGACGGCCGTCCAAGGGGGGCGGCCTCTGGCGACCTCGCCTAGGGCGGTTGTCGCGCAATGACGTTCGCGCCAGAGTTGTTCGCATGCGCCCCCGAGTGCGCGTTGATTCCTCAACGCCCGGATGCGTGTCAGGGGGCGCGCCTCCGAAGTAGCTGGTCTACATCGACAACAACCAACGCAGGGTCGGGCACTCCGCCGATTCGAAAGCACGTGCGATCGGTGCTAACGTGCGCCCCGAGAAGACAGCGGTCTGTAATGCTCGATCGGCTGTCGTTTCTACACTTGTGCAGCCGCCGTCACCTGTGACGAACCGCCCCCCCGGCCCTTTGCCACCCTGTCTAGGTAAGGGTACGGGTATCTTTCGCGCTCGAGACCCTGGGCTATTCGCCCCTCTCGTCGCCTCCGGGCGCGGGCCCCTTCTTGAGGACCGAGGTTCCAGGTGACCCAACAAGGGACCCGAGGACATTCCAGCGCGTACCTCGAATGCACCGTAGCGGATAAACCGCTCCTCCCTGTAGCGCCTTCAGGCGTTGCGGCAGGGCGTGCCAGGCGTTTCGCTTCAGATTTCGTCGCCACGCGCCACCTCGGAACTTGAAATCGGCAGTTGTGCCACGGACGGAGGACGGGCGGTTTACACAATGGCATGTTCGCCTTAATGCTGAGCGCGTTCGTCTTAACAGTTTGCAGCGTTTTCAAGGACGGGTGACGGGTCGTTTCAAAATATAGTTCTCGCTTTGGCGCCGCGTTCATTCGTCTAAACAGTTTGCAACGTTTTCGAGGATGGAGAGCGGGTCCTTTCTGACGTGTTGTTGTCGCCTTAACGTTGCGCGCATTTGTTGTCAAATTTGGCAACAGCTTCAAGGATGGAGGGCGTTTTCAAAGTGTTGTTCTCGCCTAGCGCCGCTCGCACTTTAAAACAACGAATCTACAACCGTTTGAAGGGTTCGTATGGTTAAAGCCCCAATA
>CAUYUJ010014953.1:324048-349048 GCA_963575745.1 Prorocentrum cordatum | reverse complement strand
GTGCCGAGGTAATTGTCTTGCACACAGATTTACGAATGTAGATGTGTATGATCGGGATTCGGACTTCCTGCGAGCGCGCACTCTCTGATGACTCACGACACTCATCAGCACACCCCGTACCATCATTGCCAGCGTCAGCATTGCCATCGCCATCATCCTCGTCATCATCATCATCATCATCATCATCATCAACATCATCATCATCATCATCATCATCATCATCATCATTCGCATCATCCTCATCATCCTCATCAGCATCATCATCAGCATCATCAGCATCCTCATCATCATCCGTAGCCAGTTTGGCTCCAGCTCGAAACGCTTGGCCTCGTGATTCGAGCTTGGACGCAGCCGAGGGCTTGCCGAACTCCCGGCCAAAGGGGCCTCTTTCGGCCTCTCGATTCCAGTTCAGTTTGCGTGCTCCGCAACTCCCTTGCTGCTTGCTGCTGCCATGGCGGATATTGCTTCGATCAAGCAGCTGCTAGCATATCACTTCTCGTCCACCAGTGTGTTGCTCGATCACAAGCTTCTCGCGATCAGCACGATTGCGACAGCCCAAGGTCGAGAGCTGCGTGCGATGTCGGACAATCTTGGATCGGTCTATGTGAAGACTGATGCATGTCAGGCGAGGTTGGATGCTCTCAAGCTTTCTCATCCGACCTTTCTCTCCCGTGTCCCTGTGAGCCAAACGTACGCAATGCAGAGTCCCAGGGACCAGAATGACCTGTGGCAGCTTAGGGTGCGTCGCAAGCTTTCTCGTCAGCATCGCTTGTTCTTCTTCAAGATGGGGGAAGTCCGTCACAGTTCGGGCCCCAGGCGAATTCGAACGTGATCCGTGGGGACGTTTTCGCGCTTCGCTCGAAGGTGGATTCTGTCCCGCGGTTTCATGTATTAAAGTGTTGCTCCAGTGGCCCGGTGACTTTCCACATGTAGCAGACGCAGAGGGTTTGAAGTCTCTAGGCCTTGAAGCTGCCCTCCCGAAGTTTCAGGCTGCGTGCGATACTGCCCCCCCCCGTCCCTTCTGAGGATGACAGAGATTGGCTGGGCAGCTCAAATTCTTACGACGCGTCATTGGGCCCAGCTTTGCAAGTTTCGCTGCAGAGGTCAAGTGGCCCTGGGGGTGCCGCTGTTGGGGAACCCTCTCGGCGCAATTCTCCTCATGGCGGGAATTCCGCCTAAGCGCATGAGTCCAGTATTGCGCATGGTGGAGGGGCCACCCTTTATAGACGTTTCTGCTTTTCTCGCCGCCGCCGCCCCTTGCTCTCTCTGCTCTTTCGCGGATCTCCAGGGGGCTCCTCGCATGCATCACCCATGCCTCGCTTCGTGCCTCTCGACGGTACACGCAGTTTCTCTCAGATTCCAGACGGTCCAGTACCCGTTGTCTTCAAGAGATTTATGGGACTCTGGGTGGCGCCACGGCTATTCACTGTTACTTGCGAGGTGCATCGATTGGTCTCTCAAGTTGCGATTCGTTTATCGCCGGGGGTGTTCTCACTGTTCCCTCTACTGATCTCTGCGAGCTTCTCGGACATCGACCGCCATGCGATTGTTCCAGGCAAGATACTTCCTACCGGATGTTGCGGATCTCAGGGGGCCCTCTGGGTGATAAATGTTCATATTCTTGTCTTTGGTGAGCCCTCGCGGGTGTCCGTCGCGACCTTCAGCAGATTCAGAATGCTCTTGGAAACTCGGGTGATGCGCTGTTGCTAGTCCGTGGGGACTTCAATTTTCCCTCGGGGAGGGCGGCAGGCAATGCGTTGATGGGGGGGTGGCGCCCAGGGGGCCGATGCAGACATGGGACGCGCTTGGAGTTCTTTCTTCGATGGGCGGAGGCCCAGCAGCCAGAGCCGACGCGACGAGAGACATCTCAAGGTGCTCTTGTTCATGTCCGTCGACTGGATCGCATCTATCTCACTGATCCTTCGGCCATTCTGGCGGGCTCCACGGTCGGCTGTTCCGCGATTGGGGAGGCTTCGTTTCTTGGGGGCGTCTCGGACCGCGTTCCTCTGATGGCCGCGATTCGGGAGTACTCCCGGTCTGCGTTTCCTAGGGCCCCGCCCAGGGTGGGTTCGAGCCCGGATTTCCATGCAGGCCTTGAGTTGTTGCTGGAGGGCCCTGAGTGGTCCGGCCCGATTGGGGGAGGAGGCCTGCGCGCGGGAAGGCTGCTACCAGACTCGTAAACGGATGAGACAGACGCTAGCTACCAAGGTCGATGAGAAGACCCACTTCGCGTTGGCAGCTCTGCGGGGCACTCTGGCACAGTCAGTCGGACGTCTCTTTCATCCTGAGCTTGCTCGCCTTCCGTGTCGCCGACTGCGCCGGCCGCGCTCTGCTTCTCCTCCGCGATCGCATGCAGTCGTTGCAGCGGTCAAACCTCCAGAAAGTTGGGTCTTGAAGTTGAACGGCAAACTGATGCAGAAGCGAAGGCCCCCTTGCGGGCCGAGCTTCAGAGGCGAAATTTGCTCTGGGGGCCCATGTGCAAACGCAGTTCGTTGGGTGGCATCCTGGACTCGGACGGGGGCCCCCTAGGGTCTGTCCCGCTTGCGGGGGGGGGGGGGGCACTCGCGTCGCGCAAGGAAGTCTTCGGGGGCCATTTGTGCGATGCGGATGGCTGGGGCTCTCTGGAGTCCATCGTGGTTCCGATCTCTGGGGTCTCGGGCGACGACTGGGCGACGCCGTCCGACGAGTTTGAACAGATTGCGAGAGGGCGCCGTGACTCCACGCCTGGTTGCGATCTTGCGTGAACTCTACCTTCGCCATATAGAGTCTCGTGGTGATGGGCTTCCTGTGACGATGCGCTACATGCTGTTGGCCTTTCTCGCTAAGGTCGATCATGCTTCCGACCTCTCGTCTGTCCCACCTCGTTCTCTCGACGCTTGCCGACCGCTGGCGATGGCCGACGCAGACTGCAAGCTCATGCCATCTTTTTCTCGCTGCGGCTGGAACGATGTGCTCGCGATGCGGCATTGAAGGCAGAGGCCTGTCTGTCGGGGCGTTCCATGGCCGACCAAATCCACGAGGCGGAAGTCTGGGGCGTCCAGCAATGTATGTTGGGGTGGGACAGCGCATGCATATTCCTGGCGGGTTTTGCCGCTGTGTTTCCGAGCATCGCGGCCCCCTGGCTTCTTCGGGTCTTGATTCTCATGAGCGTTCATCCTGGGGTCGTTGGTTATTTTGAGGCGTTGTACCTGGGCAATTCTGGGATTGTCTGCCTCCTGTGGGTCGCGGCATCGCTCGGTTCGTATCCGTCGTGGAGTTCGGCATGGTAACCCATCCAGCATGCTCTTTCTGCGCTGGCAGGTGATCTGCGCGCGCGCGCGGTGGTTGGCGTCTTGGCTCCCTCGTCAGATTCGTGGGCGCGCAGGTGATTTGTGGTTCGGTTTGCGTGGTGTCGTTGTCGCGCTTCCTCTGCTGCTGCCGCTGATTCAGGGGCTGGGCGGAGGGCTCGGGCTTCGATGGAGGCTCGGGAGGTGTGTTCTGGCCCATTATGGTCTGCATCTAACGGGGCGTTCTCGTTGACATATTTACCGTGCGCTCGCGTCCCCCGGGCCTGGAGCAGCTGCTATTCAGGCGGTCAGGCCGATGGATGGCGACATGCATGGGCTGCAGTGTTAAAGAAGTAGCACCAAAGGTGTATTGAGATTCGTCGATTGGGGCTCGGTCTGACGATGATGATTCGAACGTCTATGGCGTGTGCTGCGTCGGTTCTGCGCTTCGCGCATCAGAAGCTCCTCGCTGGCCCTCGCATCTTTTTTAACCTTGCGATGTGCACTCGCGCGCGCGGGATCTGGGGTTGCCCACTGAGTTTCCTGATGTTTTCAGCGTGGGCATGGCGTCTCCGGTTCGGCTTGCTCTCTTTTGGAGGCTACGCATGCTGCCCTCACCCCTGGCGTTCCAAGACGACTTCCATCCTGCTCGCTCTCTCTCGCCCTGGCGGCGGGGGACTTTTGTTCGGTCGATGGAATCGAATCGGGAGCAGCACATCGCTCATGGCGGGGCGCTCCTTCAGGCCGACGGGCTCCAAAAGGAACTCGCCGCCCGCCTCCCCGTTCAGCGTGTTGTTGTTGCCCCGTTCCTCTGTCTTCACGAGCGAATCTAGCGGTGGCTTCCTGGGGTCGGCGTTGACCAGGTCTCTGGAGCCCCCATATATAATCCGCGTGGTTGTTGCGGCAAGCCCCTGCTGCCATGGCCCGGCGGCGCTGCGGATGCTTGCCGGAGATGTCTGCGCCAGTGCGAGGCTCCATCATGGACGCGCCATATGTCGCTGGAGCTGCTGGCAGGGAGGTGCCGCGGACCCCATTGGAACGCTATGCGGTTTGTCCCGCACTTCGGCGTCTGAGCCCAGTCCTCGCCCCTTGCCCTGGCCCATTTTTCAGCGAGGAGTCCTGGCTCCATTGTTCGACGTCGGTGGCCCCCCCAACCTTCCCTTGGCAGAGGATTATTTGCGTGTGCTTGCGTGATGTCATCCCATATCGTTCAAGCGTCCTCCATGGAAGGGGCGCGGACCCCCCGCTTGACACTTTGCCGCGCTAGGATCAGACTGCAATGCAGGAGGCGCCCGACGGTGCAAGAGGCCTGGCTCGCGGCCAGGGTGCAATATTTCGGCCCCTCGATTCTAGAACAGTTTGGTGGCTGCGTGCTGCTGCCATGGCGGATATCGCTGCAGTTGCTAGCGGGTCACCTTTCATCGTCGCGTGTTGTGCGTTCTCTGCCTTTTTCGCCCCTCTCGCTTCCCTCGCTGCCGCCGCCGCCCCCCTTTTGCTCTCTCGGCGACCTCGCCTCTCCTGCGCCCCTCCGCCCGCGCTGCTTCTGCGCCGTTGAGGATAGTTTCTGCGAGGAGTGCCTCTCTCTGCTTGCTGTGTCTAGGCGCTCTGCGACGGTTGTCCCCGCCCCTCTGCGCGGATGCGACGAGCCGCGCGTGGGATGGAGGGGGCGCCCGTTGGCCTGTATGAAGCAACCTGGCACAGGTTACAGAAGATGCACCAGGACTGCCGGCACCCCTCTCTCTCGTAGGCATGCGCCGGTTTGGGCGAGTTCTCGGGGTCGCGGCCTTAGTGGCCGATCGTGCTTGCTAGTGCCCCTTCCCCGCCTCCTCATCCTCTGCTGCGCACGCAGACTGGACTGGTAATTTAAGTCCACTTTGACTCTTCGATTGTCGCCGTTGCATTGCTACCGATGCCTCGTGGGAAAAATCACCGCCATCGTCATCATCGTCGCCGCCATCGTCGACATCATCACCGCCGTCGCTGTCGCAATTGCAGACGCCGCCGTCGCCCAATTAGCGCGCGCGCACTCGCCACCGTCGACGCCAGCGTCATCGTTGCAACCGCCATGAACATCGCCACTGGCTTCATCGCCATCAACATCAATGTCGTTGACGTGGTCCCCACCGCCGTCGCCAACGTCACCATCGTCATCGTCCAGCCGATGCCGCAGTTAAGTTTCGTTTATCAACAAATTCCGCGCGGGCGGGTGGGATGCTCGCGCGAGCGTCCGAGGCGGCCACTTGCGGCCAAGGTTCAAATTGCTCGCGCCCCACATCTGCACCACGCGGATTGCACCACATGATTTACGCCGCACATATTTCACTTGAGTCCTTGACCGACCTGGATATCATGACAGACCTACATATGGTATAATAGTATATGCACATGATACCACAAACGTACCGCCAGACAGCAGGCACCACATAGCTTTCACCGCTTAGCTTGGACCACATGGTTTGATCCTCGTAGCCTGCACCACATATATTGCAGCACGTAGCTTGCGCTCCTTTACTTACACGCTGTGCAGGATCACGAGCGTGACGGCACATAGCTCGTACCGCATAGCTTGCACCACATAGCGTCCGCCGCAGGTATCCCCCGTTCAGAAGAGTTGCAAGCTCTGCCACCCACCCACCCCTACCTTCGTCGGCATTGCAATGTTCTTGTGGTTTTGCCGCATTGCTCATTTTCCAAGTAAAGTCACTGCCCCAGGCGACTGGGCATTGATTCCCTACCCCTTCAAAATATATAGTGCGTGCACACTTCATCATCTCAACACGTCATGGGGCAATAATCCCCCCCCTGCAACATATTGCAACACAGCCCACGCGCGCGCATGTCGAAATCACACCCAACGCTTTCATCCAGCAAACACTCGCATGTAACAAATCAAAGCGATCTGAGTTCCATGCACAGTCATCTCAAGTTTCTTCTTGCGTGAACTTTCCAAATTCAAATGGCCACCATACGATTGTCGCAATACCGTTCGGATTCCGCATCCTCATGACACCACGTGGTGCATCTGCGTCGATCTAGCGCCCGCTCATTGCACGAGTCCGCATCGCAGGATACCGTGCAGGTCACACGCGCGCCGCCACGCGCGCGTGTCGAGCTCGTTTCAAGCCCATTGGTTTTCTAAGCAACGCGCGTCAATGTGTCGCCCTTCGAGCGCAGATGCAGACACCGTTTTGTCTGTCAACCAACACGCCGCCACTTTACTTGAAGTTCTGCGCGCGCAGCTCCCCACCACTCTCTTCAGCGCCAGCGTATCACCGCCGTTACCGTTGTCGCTGAACGCCGCTTTGCCGCCAGTACGTGTCTCACCTTCATCACCGACACATGGACATCATCGCAAACATCGCCACCAGCATCGGCGCCGTCATTCGCCTTGCCATCTTCATCGCCACCATCGCTACCACCATTGCCACTATCATCTTTGCTGCCGTTGTTGACGCCATTCAGATATCGTGCCCGCCCGAACGACCGACCCGCACTGAAGTACCCGCCCCGCCAGCGCGGCTTTGAGACGCGCTGGGAAGCTTCCATCGGTAAGCGCCATCGCGGCCAATCAGTTGTGCCGAACCAGTCGGCTGTTCATCGTGCGAGGGTTCGCGCGCCAGCGCGTCCGCAGAGTTGTGCCACCCAGTGCCAAGCAGTTACCGCAATCGCGGCCGCATGGGCCTTGCAAAGCTATAGTTGCTGTTGGGAGGGTGTTTTTGCTTCCTGCTTGCGCGAGCAGAGGAGCTGTCATTTCGTGATTGGCGTGGCTAGTTGCACGCCGCCACAGATTGCACCAGGGACCCGGCGTGATTGTCCTATTTTGACACTCCGTCGTGAGCTCTTGCTATCGGCATTTCAATTCGTGCGTGGGGGCTGCGTCGTCCAGGTCCCGTTTCCAAGCCTCCTCCTCCTCCCGCTCCGCGTCCGCGGCCGCTCTTGCCCACGGAGGCGCGCGGGCGTGGGCCCCCCTGCTTGAGACCCCCCCCCCTCCCTCCTCCTCCTCCTCCTCCTCCTCCTCCTCCTCCTCCTCCTCCTCCTCCTCCTCGTCCTCCTCCTCCTCGTCGTCCTCCTCCTCCTCCTCCTCCTCTTCCTCCGCCTCCTCCTCCTCCTCCTCTTCCTCCTCTTCCTTCTCCTCCTCCTCCTCTCTCCGCGGTCCTCCCTTCCCCCCATTTGTTCACCCCTTCCCTCTGCGTCTCCCCCCGTCCCCAACTCAACCACATGAGTGCAGTTTTCCTCTCCACCGAAGACCGCGTGAGCTGCGCGCGCCCCCCTCCGCATTCGTTTTTCTGCATCAGCAAGATAGACCCGAGCTGCTGTTGTGCGACGTTCCAGGTCGATCGCTCGTGGTCCTTCCAAGATGGTGTTCCTGCTGCAGCGCCAGCCTCCTTGTTGGGGATCGTTATTTTTCCCCCTGTCCTTCAGAACGGCGCTCTCGCCTCAGTGCGGGGCATTTTCCTGGATCCGAGTCCTCCTTCCTCACCGCTGTCGCACCTTCTTTTCCCGTCTTCCGCCTTCCCCTGACATTATTTTTACCTTTGCTCCTTCCACTCCAGTTCCTGCTGCTGCTGTTCGTCCTTGTCCTCCTCCTTTCTCATCTTCCTCCTGGTCCTCCTGCACATCAGCCACCTCCTCCTCCTCCTCCTCTTGAGTACGCAGCTCCCCCTTTCCGATTGTGTACGGCACGACTTTGAGTTCGAGGTCCGCTATGACACGCGTCAGCAGATAGAGAGAACATAAGCGCAATTGTGATGGGAGGGGGTGGGTGGGAGGGGTAGGGTGTTAGTCACATATGACGGGAGCGCGCCTAGCTTGCCCCTCCTCCCCGCCCCTCCCCCCCCTCCGGCCTTCCCCTCTCCCCCCCTCCCCCCGCCGCTCTCTGCAGGCCTTGCTTGGAGTGAAGAGAGGGAACACCAATACAAGCAGCCGGCCACCTCCGAGGAGGTCCACGATGCCTCCTTGAGCAAGAGATCTGGAGATGTTTTGAGCGGGTCGTCGCAAAGACGAGGGATCCACGTCACCAGGAGGACCCTCCCTGGCTCCCCGCGGTGGAGCTGAGCTGGTGGTGCCGCTTTCCCTTGCTCCCCCCCCCCCCTCTCCTCCTCCCATTCCGCCCCCCCGTTCCGCTCCAGCGGCCCTGTCGGGGAGCTCTGCGAGATTGCTGGGGGTGCCAAGGGAAGCGACGTGGGCGGCGCGGCGGTCCCGCTTTCCTCGGGACCCAGTCGCCTCATGCCAGCCCTGCCCCCCCCAGTCTGGCCGGGGGGGTCATGCCCCGCCCCGCGCCGCGCGTGCTCTTCGCGCTGGCCGGGGCGTGGCCGGCAGCGTCGCCACCGCCAGGGCCGCCGCTGAGCCGCTGCAGCGAGGAGTACCAGCGGCAGATGGGCCTATTCATGAAGCTATCCATTCGGGGGAGGAAAGGGTACCAATGCGATTATCCTTGCCTTGGTCTCGCCTTTGTTTTGGACGCCCGACATGGGTACGGAAAGAATGGGTACAATGCCCAACAACAATTGTTCTCCCAAACCAACAGCGGCCACTGTTGGGCAGGCGGCCTTCTGTCCCGAATGGACAAAGGCCGCGGCGGCGTGGACAGCGAATCCTGTTCAAAATGAACCAGATCCGCTGTTGGGCATTGTACCCATTCTTTCCGTACCCATTTCGGGCGTCCAGATTTGTGGGCTTCCTGCGAGGCCCCCGTCGCCACCACCGGATTCGCCTCCAGATTCTTGCCTGAACGCAGCCCAGGAGAGGTCCGAGGAGTAGTTCGACCCTGCCAAATCGAGGATACCCTTGTGCCCTGAGCTCGGCGACCCATGCCTTCTTACATTCCTATGGCAATGTGGCCCTCTGAAGGGTCTTGTGTCCTCTCCCGCGCGTCCTCTCCAATCAACCCCGACTGTAGCGGTCTCGGCACCTTTTGGCTTCCCCCGCCCATGGCCGCGACGGTGTACATGCCCGAGGACTCGGTGCGCACAGAGAGGGGGGGGGACGCGAGGAGGGTGGTCCTCTCTGCGAGGGCGGGGGGCTTCTCAGCAGGCTGAGGGTCCTTCCCGCAGGCTTCGGTCGCAGCGCGCGGGGCGCAGCACGAGCTGCTGCGACGGGGCTGCAGGGCAGAGGACACAAGTTGGCGGACAAATCGCCGAGAGTGGTTTTTCGAGCTCACACAGCGGTTTTTTGAATTCAAAGAACCAGTTTTTCGAATTCAAAAAAAACAGGTCCGCAGGCTTTCAGGGAGGCACTTCAAACGCTTCTGAAGAGTCTCCTGCCTTCACAGAAGCCCTCTCCTTCTCAGAAGTCCGCGCCCCCTCGTGCCACCCCCGTGTGCGCGCCGCTTAGAGGAGCACCAGGATTGGCGGGCTTGGTGGAACCTGCAGGAACTGACCAAGCACTCCCTTGCGGACAGCGTCGAGGACCCGACTGAAAAAGTCGTGAACATGCTGTACGCCACCACCATGGGCCAGTATACAGGATGCTCCATCTTCGGAGGGCGCTACTGGGACATCAAGCTGAGGATACCGTACAATTGTTGCGCAACTTCGCCGTCTGAGTCTCGAGGCGGTTTTTGCATGCCCCATCGGTGCAGCCGTTGGCAGGTTGCGAACGAGCTGGTGCCACAGTTCTGGAGACCGATGATCGCTTCGCAATACAAAGAGCCTTGCAAAGTGTGCCGGCCGCTAATCAAGGCGTCCGAGCTGTGGAGTTGGGAACACTTGTCGCTGGATTTCGCTATCGTTGGGTTGGACCGCTGCGGCACCTCCTCCCTCAAGCGCAATCTTCAGCAGCACCCCGAGATCGGCTTCTCCACCCCAGCAGACTCTGAGGACAGGTTCTTTTACACGCACGCGGTGATGCCCCGGAGGGCCCTCGTGGAACACTTCAACGACATGCAGCACGCCAATGGCAAGGTGCGGCCAAAGCTACTGGGGCTGAAGGACCCCACTATCCTCTTGAGCGTGCAGAAGATGGAGGCGATAACCCGGGTGCCAGGGCTGAAGGTGTCCAATGGGTTACACTAAATACATCCCTGCATGTCCTCCAGGGGCTAATGAACAGCCGCATGTTGCTTTTTCGCATGGGCCCCAATCCATAAGTTTTCTTCGTCTACCATGTTTGAATAGCTACTGCCTCTGTGGCGCTTTATGATGGCGTGCAACATACGGTGTGCAATGGTGCCTGTTGTGTACAACCTATTGTGTGCATCTCCAGAGCAATCTCTAAAGCGTGCAACTCATGTGGTGCAACGAGTAGGGGGCCGGGTATGGTGTGCAACTTACGGGGTACAGCTTACGGGGTGGAACTGACTACCCTGCACCGCGCTTGACCACTCCACTGCTCGCGCAAACATCCCACCCACCCACCCGCAACTTGTTTCGCGAAATCTCTTAAGACCGTGACGGTGGGTACCAAATGGCACTTGCCAACGACAGCGACGCCGACGACGACAGCGACAACGACGACGGTGACGCCGCCGACAACGACTACGACGACACCGACGACGTCTCCAACGACTTCGACGACGCCGACAACGACGACGACGACGACGACGACGACGACACCGTCGACGACGACGACGCCGACGCCGACGACGACGACGACGATGACAACGACGGCGACGATGACGACGCCGACGACGACGACAACGACGACGCCGACGACGACGACGACGACGTCAACGACGCCGACGACGACGACGACGACGACGACGGCGGCGACGACGACGACGCCGACAACGACGACGAAGACGACGACGACGCCGGCGCCGACGACGACGGCGAAGACGACGACGACGTCGCCAACGAAGACGACGAGGGAGGAGGGAGGACGACGACGGCGACAACGGCGACAACGACGACAACGACGAGGGAGGAGGGAGGACGGCGACGACGCGAACGACGAAGAAGGAGGAAGGACGGCGACGCCGACGATGGCAACGACGAGGGAGGAGGGAAGACGACGACGACGACGACGACGACGACGACGACGACGGCGACGAAATAGGAGGGACGACGACGAGACGCCGACGACGGACGACGACGACGACGAGGGAGGAGGAGGAAGGACGACCACGGCGACAACGACGACGGAAACGACCACGACGCCAAAGAGGACGACGACGACGAACACGAGGAAAGACAGAGGACGACGTAGGCGACGACGACGACGACAACGACGCGGGAGGAGGGAGGACGGCGACGATGACGACGACGACGACGCAAGAGCGCGCGCGCACGCTTTTGTTGAAAATCCGTGTTGCGAAACCTTGGGTTTTTGTAGGTTTTTTGGACGCGCGATTTCGAAATCCTTCCGAAACCGATGGGTTTTGAAGGATTTCGGCGTACGCGCGCGACAACGCGCGCGTCTGCACTTCGTCCCATTTGTTGCCAAGGATTCTCGCGACGGCACACGCGCAAGGGCGTTCGACAGATTTCGACATGCGCGCGCGAAGCCCGTTTGGATGCATTTTGTGAAAATCTTGAAAAACCTATGGTTTTCGTAAGATTTCGCAAGAGCTCGCGCGGAAGCTTTTTTAGCACATCAGTGTTGCGAAACCATGTGTTTTTGTATATTGTTTGGGGGGAAACTCGATTGCGACATCTTTCCGGCACGGAAGGTTTGTGAAGGAACTCGGCATGCGCGCGCGACGACGCGCGCGTGCGCACTTCGTCTCGTTTTTTTGCAGCGGATTCGTGAACAAGTGCTATGTTAGAGCAAAACATGTCACCGCATAGTGTTTTTTTTTTTACAAGGGACCCTCAGGGGGGGAAACCGGCCTGCCTGGGATGGTACGATTTCATATTTAGGATGGGCGAGTGTGCAGAATATATGTGAAATTATATTATCCCAGGGGGAAGCGTTAAGTCCGGGGGAGGGGGGGGGGTAGAGTCTCTTTTTAGAAAGGAGAATACATAGGGTGCATTCAGTGGTGGGACTGGGGTGGGGGGCCCTACTCCGTAGGCGCCAAGTGGATGCGGCCCTGTGGTTGGGCCTCGTGGGTTGGCCGTGTCGGCGGCATCGTGTGGGTCGGCCACCATGGGTGGCGCAACAAAATCAGTGCGAGGCTGGCCCTGCAGGCGTGACCCATTGTATGGGGCCACTTCGGTTGAATCTTTTTCAAGATGGATGGTCCCTTGCGCGCGGTATATTATGGGTGATGCCTGATGGGTTTGTGCATTTTGACGGGACGCCTACGTGTGGGCCCTCATGTTTGAGAGTTTTTTGTTTGGGTGGGGCGACATGGGTGGGCTTTGATAGTGGCACCCTATTTGTTTGTGGGATTATGTTAGTGAAGAGCTACGGGTGGGTTTCAATCGCTGGCAGTCTATGTGCTGTCTACGTGCGGGCACCAGTGGGCGGGATGGCGTGGGCGGGTCCCGACGAGGCTTCGAGCAGCTACCGTTCCAAACTCAGCCTGCCAATGGCATTGCTTTAGCAGAGCAAGGGAGAGCCTCTCATTGCGAGCATTGCTTGGAGACGCAAATCAGATGTTTGGCCATGGGGTATGTTTGGTTGTTCCAGTTCACCTCTCGCCGCCAACTCGAGGCTGGTGTAAAATGAAGAGCCGTAGACGGCAGCACCAACCACAGCATTTTGTTTCGACCGGTACTTCGCCACCGGTTTCAAGAAGGCGCTCCTTTTGCAAGTTCGTCGACTTCGACACCGCCTGGTTCCGAGGTTTTGCCTCTTCCCGGCCTCGTTCTGAGGCAGCGCCCCCCTTTTCCTCCCCCTTCTCTGCGTAATTCAAGCTTTGCGCGGCCCGCTTAGCTTCGACCGGAAGAGGTGCGCTCTCGACCCGCGAATCAAAAAATGTTTGGTTGTTCCGGCACCCTAACCTCAAACCTTTGAATCCGACGTCGATAACAAAAAAACAGATGTGCGACTGTGATTCCTGGCCCCGTTTGCATTCCTTGTTTGCAAATGGGTTGATGGCTAGACAAACTCGTCGCGCTTGTTCATGATGCCCAGACGTGAGACATGATAGTTGCCGGAGGACTTGGAGGAGGGAAGTGGAGTGGAGGAGGAGAGGAAGGAGGACCGATGGGAGGATGAGGCACATGTGAGGATGTGGATGGGGATGGGAGAAAGGACGTGGATGATGAGAAGGATTATCATGGGAGGGACTATCATGCGCTGCGCTGCGGGGCACGTTCGCGAATGGGGCCCAAGCAGAGAGGAGCAGAGGGGGTACGATTTGAGGACTGTGTCTGTGCTAGCTATGCAGGAGTGCTGGTACAGGGTGCTGCGCCGCGCAGGCGGGACCAGGCGAGTGCCGGTACTGGGTGCTGCGTAGCGAAGCGGCCCTTGGCCACCATCACGCGCGCAGAGCCAGCAGGCCAAACGCCCGCGCTGAAACTTGCGTTCCTGTCCTTATTGTTTGTTGCGTCATTGTTCTCGGCCTTGGCACCAAACAAAATTGCCGGCAGGGCCTCTCACTCCCATGTAGTGTATCATGCACAAGGCGTAGATTGTGTCATCCTTGCTGCACGATGGCAGTGGATTTGAACATCGCCATGAACATGCGTCCTTGAACGCGTCACGGAAAAGCAGCAATAATACGTTCGCGCTGACTTCGGTGCCATGCGTCCCGAAGGACACACGAAGTGGGCCCGATGTGCAAATCCACCTCCGACTCCTCAGCAGATTCGATTTCTCCCTCCCACCCGGGGCCATACTGAGATTGCAGACTGGCCTGCGCGACGCTCGTCATTTGACCGTGGATCCTGTACGCCAGGGTTCACGGGGTTGCCGTCGATTCATGCAACATCCCGTGTGGACCCGCGTCTTTCGAGTCGCACCCCATGCGCTATGAGGAATCCTGGAGGCTTTGCGCGGCGCTCAATAGTTTCACCATCTAGTCCACACGTCCGCTCCGTGAGAAATGGGACGACGATCGCGCGGCGATGTTTCGACGTACATCAGACGTGGAACCGACGTGACTCCGACGGGAGCCCGACGTAAATTCGACGTGGATCCGACGCAAGTTGGGTCTCAAGCTGCCACGCGAGGCTTCGAGGAGTTGCCTCGTAACACGGACCTGCGCCTGATTCGTGGCGGCGGGGCCGATTTTCGGTCTGGCGGCCGCAGCGCTCGCACCGCGCCCCCGGCGGTCGGAGCCCTCGGGGCAGAAGTGGCCGGAGGATGGAGGGGGGAGCCGAGAGAGGGTGGTGGGGAGGGATTGCCGAGGAGGCCCACAGCACGAAGCACCCTGCGTGCCTCCAGGGTGCCCTGGGTTTCTTGGGTTTCGATGGGTTCGCCATGGAAAGAGCGTGACGTCCCCTCGTCAAGAATCCATGGGCGTCCTGGGGCCCAGGGCCTCAGGGTTGGGTTTCTTGTGGAAGGTGTCCTGTGGGCTGGCCTCCACTGTAGGGTTAGGTCGGGCGTGTCCCCCTACAGGGGGATCTTCGACGAAACATAGAAACTACCCCCAAAGATACCCCAACATGGTCAAAACATATTCCAAAAATAGTCCCCAGGTTATTTTTGGACTATTTGTTTGACGTTTTTTTTCATTATGTTGGATTATGTTTGGATTTGTTTGTGAGCATGTTTGGGGTATTTTCTTTATTTTTCGTCGAAAATCCCCCTGTAGGGGGACAGGCCCGACTCAATTGTAGGGGGAAGCGCTGCGTCACCCGAGGGGCCGCAGAGATGATCACGCTGCGCGCGCGGCCCGGCCCGGCCCGGAGCGGCTGCCCTTCTCGCCAGCTCGCCAGGGGGGCGGCGCGAGGGCGCCCGGGCGCGAGGATCGTCGCGCGCTGCGCGTCGCCGGGCGCGATGCACGAAGTCAGGCGGCCTGCAAGAGGGAATGTGAGGTGGGCGCGAAGGCACGACGGCGGAGTGATGAGTGCGGACGAGGATTAAAGGGAAGGGGAGGAGGAGGAGGAGGAGGAGGAGGAGGAGGAGGAGGCTACGAGGCTACGAGGCGAGGGGCGCGCGTCCGACGGACGAACACGCGGCGGCTGAGGCGGGGGCCAGCGGGCCCCTCAAAAGCAAAAACCAAACCAGGATACCAGCCGAAGTCGTTGCCGACGACGTACCCAAATGCAGCAGTGCATCGGACTCGCGGGGGGACCTCCCCCGGCCCACTGCCAGCCAGGACTGGCAGCCGCACGCCCCCGCAAGGTGCGGGGGAAAAACCAATCCATTGTATCACCACCTGCGCGCCTCCAGACGGCCCAAGAGGCATCCAAGATGCCTCCCAAGAGGGCCCCAAGAGGCACAACCTATTATTTTCCATTTGCCTTTGAAGGATTTTGGCTTTCTCGCATTTTCGGCTTCCCAACGCTCCAAGACAGCCCAAGAAGCCCCCAAGAAGCCCCCAAGATCGCCCCAAGACGGCCCAAGAGGCCCCCAAGACGTCCCAAGAAGGCCCTCAAACGGCCCAAGACGGCCCAAGAGGGCCCAAATACGGCTTCAAGAGGGGGCTCAGATGGGGACTCCGAACGGACATGTCGAGTCCTCGGCCCCGACATGTAGTTCCACCAACGAACCAAGTCGTAGCCGCCGTGGCCACCCCAGACGGAAGGCAAGCCACCTGCCACCGACAGGCAGCCAGAATCTCCCTCACGGGACGCTTCCGAGGAACTGGGGTGAGGATGTGCAGGAGGAAGCGCGACCATCACCAATGATCGGCCAGAGCTCCCTCACGGGACGCTCCCACACACCCTCAGCGGCCACAGTGTGGCCCCCCCCGCCAGAAGGCAAGCGCACCCGTCACCAACGGATGGCCAGAACTCCTTCACGGGACGCTTCTGAGACGAGCAGGGGGGGCCGAATACCCACAATACCGATGCTCGGGGCTCGCGGGGACCTCCCCCAGCCCACTACCAGCCAGGGCTGACAGCTGCAGACCCCGCCGAAGCGGGGGGAATACAAATAGCATACATTGACCCACCAGCAGACAAAGCCATTCCAATGCACCCAATGAAAAGCATACAGTATCAGAAAACCTGCGAAGCAAGCCAACTCCCATCAACACGCACGGATGCTAAAGCACCTCGCGCGACTTGGGGTGCTTGCCAGCCATGAGCAGACGTAGTCGGCCGCGAATGTTGGAAATGTAAGACGCCGCCTTGCCCCCTCCAGAGGGAAAACCTTCACATGGACGGTGAAGAGCCGCAGAGTACCCCGCTCCCGGCCATGATAGACACTGCTCGCAGAAAGCCGTTGCACCCGCGCGCCTGAGCCGGTGTCCGTCATGCTCGACCACCTCATGCTCATCCCAGATTGAAACAGCGCTCTGCAGCACAGGCACAGGCACACCTTCCTCCACGTCAAAAAGATCAGCTGCCAATAGAGCCACCTGCACCGCCCGATGTGTGGGGATAGACTGAGCACCAGACTTCCGAGTATGAGCTTCAGCTCGAAGACGATCAATAGTATCCGGCGTGCGCACAGACCGAAAAAAAACAACTGCCCAAGTGTCGGTCCACTTTTAATGGCGGTGGAACGACAGCACGACCTGCATAACATGAACTCAGTATCAAGACGAACCACTTGGTGCACAACAGCCGTTACCTGCGATAGAGGAAACGAAGGAGCACGCACAGGAACATGTTGTTGCTCAGGGTCCCAACCTCCATTGGTACGCATCCTATGCATAGCCCGCGCCATGTACTTAACCACGCTCTGATGCTGTCTAAACCCCACCGAGTAGAAGTCCTCGTATCCCCTGCTGACTCTGCGCTCGGATGCACCATCCCGAGCAAACCAATCAGCCCAACCATTTCCCAGACAAAATTACTGCGGAATGCGCATCTGTCCATGCTCATCGACGGACTTGTGCGAAGGCACCTAGAAGAACCGCGGCCTACGCTGCCCTGCCATTGCTTTGATCTGTTTCCAAATCGTAGCGTGGGTGTCCGCAGCGCCGTCAAGGTCGTCCGTCCAAGCGTTGCCTTCGTCGCGCAGCCCAAGCAGATCCGCGCGCAGGAAGTCGAAGTCGCCCAACAGTTTGAACGCCATGTACACCGCGTAGCATTCAGCACGCGCAACAGACTGCATGACGCCAAGCAGAGCTCCATACGCCGCACGTAGTGGGAGTCCTGCTTCGCTTAGCATGACGAATGCCCATCCACAGCGCCTCCACTCAGAAACCGCCGACGCAAAGCCAGATCCGTCAGAGAAAACAAGATTCCCACCGCGATTCGCCTGCACGCTCCAGTCACCCCAAAGTACGCGGTCTTGCTGCGCCCGCGGAGCCGCCACGGCTGGCGGCAAGCACAGCAACGCAGCGCCGATGCCAAAAGCATCCCAGCAAGGTTCGCCAAGCCCTTTCAGGCCTTGATCATGCATGTACTGACGCGGGCCCTGCAGCTGCTCAGGAACAACTCCTTCAATCCCCTCAACCGCATCCAACGGCGAAAGCAAAGGGGCACAGCCATGGAAACGATGCCCGGGGGTGCCATCAGAGAGACCACAACGAAGACACTTCGGCGATTCCGCCAAACTCACCGAGAACTGCATGCCTTGCGTCCAATGCACCCTGGCCCAGTGGGCCCGCAATGACGCCGCATTTGCCTCGTCAGAAACCGCAGCTTTGCGCCCTCCGACGCAAGCGCGCAAAGCGCGCATCCAAAGCCTAGGCACCTCAAACTGGTGATCAAACTTCTGGATGACCCGCTGGCCCTGCCATCTCGAAATACCTTGACACAGTGGCCGCCGAACGTCCTTGGGCGACATCGTGAGCAAAGGCGCATGCTCTTCTTTATCCGTGATCAACACCGTCGACGAGTGCATGGCCCAACCAATCCTCCATAAAGAAAGGGTAACCGCTCCGATTGGACCCTCCGCGTGCCCCCCACGACGGATCCTTAACCAAAGTGTTGGTTACCCCGATCCACGCTCGGTGCAACCTTGACATTGAAGCTCTCGCTGCCCAATTCCAAGATGCATATCTGACCACCAAATCACAGGTATCTGCATGCATAGGGTCATACTCAGGCGATCTCTGAGTCGCTAAATAGAGAGTAAGAGGTGACGATCCAGCTCGAGCCCCCACAAGCACACCTGCCGTAGAGCGAGGCTTCGCTAGAACATCATCGGTAAGCCCAGATACCCCTGCACCGTGAGCCGCCGAAGGCAGCATACCATTCTTCCACAAGCAGCCTACCTTGTGGCCCACCGTGCGCTTGAACAGCATCAGCCTTCCGCGACGAGCAGCCAACCCCTTCAGCCTTAGCACAGTCTGCTTGCGGGAAACCTTGTCGCCATGGTGATCATGACTTAGATTGCGCATTCACGTGCGTGGCTGCAGGCCCCCAGCACCAGGGTGCCGCCGAGCAGCCCTGACCACCTTCGTAGATGACGCCACAAATCCAGACTTCCCAGACTGCACGACCAAACCCAAATGCGCAGATCCAGGCTTGGACTCAGAGACCGCACTCCACAACGCAGTCATGCCACCCAGCCTTGCGCCTGTCCACTGCAGCGAGATGTCGTCAATCAAAGCACGTGGAATGGCCCCTGCCCGGCGTACACGACCAAGCAGCCGCGTTAACAGCACTGACATCAGCCCGCGCGCATGCGAGCACCTTGCCAAAAAGCCCGCAGTAGCAAAGCTCACTGATCCAAATGCCTGCAGCCTGCGCGGGAGCACGTAGCATCGACATAGCATCCACAACGCGCGAAGATCAAAGCCGACCAGCCGAGCCTCCTGGAACAAAGCGTCGCGAAGCACAAGCTCGAAGCATTTCCAAGCGTCCAACAGCGCCGTCACGGTGCGCCCTCCAACTGCAGCAGCGGCTTCCGCTTCAAGGTTCAAACTGAAGACCAAATCAGAGGAAGATCGCGCACCGCCCAGTCCACCAATACCCGCGGAGGGGTTCGACGCAATCCACTGCTTAGTAATGGGGGCCCTAACGCGCGACCACAACCTCAAAGTACAGTCCATCAAAGTAATCAACCTGTTGCCCCCAGAGGGCATCGGTAGTCTAATCATCCCGTTCCAAATGTGAGCCTGTGGCCATGCCCCAATACGCTCGCAAGCTTCGAATAAACTAGCCATGGCAAACAAACCCTGGAACGAAAGAAGAATGACAGCCCTCATCGCAATACGCCCTGGGGAGGTCGCCGTCGTAGTCAGAAAGGACATGGTAGCTTCCTGCATCATAGGTATCGGAATCTGCGGGAGCAGCGGCCAGTCGTGGACATCAGGAGGGCAAGTCAGCGGACCCGCGCAATGATGCCGCCACATCTTGCACCAATCCGACATCTCACGATCGCACAACGCCTGCGGCGACGCCAACTGCCCCCTGTTTTGCCAACCGTCCAGTGCACGCTGCATATCATGCACCTTGGTTGCCCTATGAGCGCCTCGAGCACCATTGTCAAAGGACTTGCGCGCAACATCCTCCCAAACCTTCTGCCTGCCCTTCAGCGCCACTTCATATTGCTCAACTGCAAACTGCTCAATATCCGCTGCCTGCTTCTCAAAATCTGCCTCAAGGAAGCACCCCAGCCCTTTGACGAAAACGTCTCTAACCCGGTGCTCCAGCTTGTAGAAGCCACCATGTTTGGGAATCTTCTGGCAATAAGAAGCAGCTTCCAGCAGGAATTCTTTACGCTTCGCGTATCCCCACCAGCCCATCTCACAACAGCAACTCTTGCGAAGCATGCCGACAGTTGTGTTTTTCAGGCGTGTGTCCGCTTTGCCCCGCATATCTCCCCTGTTCCTCCTTCCTCCCGCCTCCTTGTACATCCTCCTTGTGGGGGCAGCGGGAGAAGGACGAGGCGGAGGAGGGAGAGAAAACGCTCCTCGTGGTTTGAGTCGTTTGGGGTGTCTCGTCCTGGTGTGAGTCGTTCGGGCCCTTCTTCCTGGTGTGAGTCGTTCGGGCTCTTCGTGGTGTGAGTCGTTCGGGCTCTTCGTCCTGGTGTGAGTCGTTCGGGCTTCTCGTGGTGTGAGTTGTTCGGGCCCCTCGTCCTGGTGTGAGTCGTTCGGGCCCCTCCTCCTGGTGTGACTCGTTCGGGCTCCTCGTGGTGTGAGTCGTTCGGGGCCCTCGTCGTGGTGTGAGTCGTTCGGGCTCCTCGTGGTGTGAGTCGTTCGGGCGCCTCGTCCTGGTGTGAGTCGTTCGGGCCCCTCCTTCTGGTGTGAGTCGTTCGGGCTCTTCGTGGTGTGAGTCGTTCGGGCTCCTCGTCCTGGTGTGAGTCGTTCTGGCTCCTCGTGGGGCCTCTTGGGGGCCTCTTGGAGCCTCTTGGGGCCTCTTGGGGGCCTCTTGGCGGCCTCTTGGGGGCCTCTTGGGGCCTCTTGGGGCCTCTTGGGGGCCTCTTGGGGGCCTCTTGGGTGACTCTTGGGGCCTCTTGGGGGCCCTCTGAAGCGCAAAGGAGCGCTGGCCCCTGAGAATGAGAAAATGAGCCCAAAACCTTTTTAAAATCAGTGATTTTGCGATGAAGGAAGAGGAACGCGGCCCCCTCAAAAGGCCAAAATGGGGCCAAAACCGTAGTAAAATCAATGTGTTTTACTTCAACGACGAGTTCAGGCGCCAAACTCCCCCCCCCCCCCCTCGGGGCCAGAATCCTCGTGAGGGTCGTCGTTTTTTGGCCCTCCCAGGAGTCGAAAAAGACTCCCCTGACGACCCGCGGCCCGCCCTCTCCAGGCCCAGGGGGAGGGGGTAGGGGGAGGGGTAAACCCTCCCCCGAAGGGGAAGAAGGGGGGTTGAGGACAGAGAGAGCCCCCTAAACCACTCACGCCCAAAGGGCTGGTGGGACTTTGCAACCTTACCATAGTGTTTAGGCTGCGGCACCATGACCAAGTACGTATCATGCAATTCCAAGATGGCCCTTCTGAAATATGCGTAAACACCCAAGAGATGCTTAGCCCACTTCGCTGCCGCCCTGTACGCCAACGCAGTAGCACCAACCCAGGCACGTCTTGCTGGAGGTTACCAGGAGACGCGGTTGAAAAGGGCCACTGGCTCTGCGCTGCGTGCAGCATGAGAATCACCGAACTGCTCACCAAAATCGTACCTGTCGAACAGCTTCTTCTCAGCCGTATTCAACGCCACGTCCCAAGCCTCGGCCAACTGATCCGCTTCCTTGAGGTTCGCAACAATACTCAATGGCTCCGACCAGTCCTGAGCCCGCCGAGCACATCCAGGACGCGGAACAGCAGGTGCCCTACGGGGGGCGCGCACGACCCTCACCCCCATGTCCAAATCCCCCGCCAGGACAGGAAGATGGACAGGATGATGCGGAGCAGTCGCGCACGCCTCCTGCACCTCAGGCCGATGAATGCGTGTAGCCAAGTTAGCAGACACCAAGAAGTAATCCAACACAGCATGCTGCTCAAACCTGGCGGGCCGACATGCCGCCAAGCTCGGCGCAACAATAAGACCCCCCATCTGTGGCAACCATGGCGCATCCAGCTGATGACGATCCATGTTGAAGCCACCTGCGACGATCCAGTCGCACTGCGCTGCCGTGAGCTTAGAAAGAGAAAGCGCCAGCTGCCACAGCACCTCTCCGTTGCAGCCACTCATGCCCACGGAATCCTGCAGGTAAATGGATAACAAAATAACTCCACTCTTGACCCCCCAATGCACATGCCCCGCAGATAACCTGTCTGGGACGATGGCGGGATCAGCCAGAAAAAGGAAGCAACGTAATGGGGATGGACGTCTTCGCCAGCACCGCGACGCCGCCCGTAGTCCCACGTTCAGAAGAAGGAATAGCGTCCGACCAAATGCCGTCGTATCCATGGTCTCGAACTTGCCTCTGAAGAGCGCCCGATTCCGCTCCCACGCGATGGTGCTCCCGTAGAACCACTACCGGCACATCGCGATCAAGACTCTCCAGACAAAGCTCCAACGAGCCCCAAGACGTGATATTAACCGTGGTAAGATATCCCGTGGTCTTCATCATGCCGCCAGTACACATGAGGAAACACGCAATACAAGTCGTGCCATTAATAAGGGCCCGACTTGACGACGCGCTTTGGATGGAATCCACTTTTCGCCAGCCGCCGCGCCATCTCACGAACGACCTCGTCCTCTGCAGCACCATTCTCAGAATCGAAATCCACTGCACCAAGACTTGCAAGCTCCTTACGCAAAGTAGGAACGTCGAGGCCGTCTGGCTTCCAAACCTCGCCCAGCTCTGCAGACTTGCCCGCATCAACTGGGATTCGTTAGCTTGAACCAGCAGTAGCCTGCCACGCCTCACTAGTAGCAGCACGCTGCTGCGACACAAATGCCTCTTGCAGCGCCCCGCCAATACCCTTGGACAATCGTTCGCGGGCCTCTTGCCCAATATCAGTACTTTCTGCAGCCTTTGATACCAACTCACCCAGCTTCTCAGTAGATAATCCCAGCATTGCCAAGCACACCTCATCCTGCTTAGAGTCGTCAGGCACAGGCACCGCAGGCAATCTCTGCTGCAGCGCGCCCAATTGCTCCTCCAGCGTACACAGCGCAACTTGAGCATCCCCATGATTCTTCTCCGCCTCCTCGACCGCCAGCTTAGCCGTCGCAAGAGCAGCGTGAGCATCTTGTACTTTGCTGAAAAGCTTCTCATTCTCAATACGTTGCTGCCGCACCTTATTCGCCAGGATGTGAGCCTGCGCGTGCAAAGGTTTGGCAGCATGAAGTTCCGCACGACGTTGCTGTAGTAGTTGTCCGAGAGACTCCTTCTGCGCCGTAGCCCATTCAGAGAATAACCCTTTGATCGCATCCAGCGCAGACTCCAGTTCCCTGACTTCCTCAGCCTTCTTCTTCGCCACGTCGTCGTTCTCGCTGTCAACAGGCCCTTGCTTACCAGAGTCCACTTGCATCGCAGCTGCCTGTTGATGGGGTCCAGCACTGCCCTCAGCGTTCTTGCCGCGGAGCGCAGCCAGCTCATTCTGCAACTGCACGATGAGCTTCTGGTAGTATGCCGACCCAGCAGAAGCACGAGGCGTGAGCGTACCCCCCGCCAGATCCTTCGCACTACCTTCGCCACCCACGAGAGCCCGCTTCTTGGAAGGCGAAGCTGGCTCAACGTTGGGCTTGAAAACATCCTTCTTGTGCATACGGCAGGAGAAACACTTGAGATTCGTACCCCAGTTGATGAGCGGCTTGCCCGATCTGGGATGTGTGCAGTCTTTGCAAAACCAATCTCTGCGCTCCTTCCCTTTGCCACCAGCTTTCTCCCTAGCATCCGCCATGGCCCCTGCCACTCGCCCACTCTGACCACCCACAGGCAGCAGAGAGCAAACGAGAGGAGCAGCAGGGGCAGGATGGGGGTTGTGAAGGTATGAGCAGCGCCAGGCCCCCGAACCTGCCGTGCTCGTAGTCGTTGATACCAATGGCCCGCTGACGCAGGTCGCTCTGAATATTTGCGTCAGCAAGCACAGGTCGTAGACCTGAGCCAGAACGGCTGAGGAGGAGGAGGAAGAGGAGGAAGAGGAGGAGGAGGAAGGGGAGGGATGATGATGATGAGGAGGAGGAGGAGGAGGAGGAGGAGGAGGAGCAGGAGGAGCAGGAGGAGGAGGAGGAGGAGGAGAGGCACGAGGTGCAGGACGATGACGAGGACCTCCGCCAGAGGTGATAGTCGCCGTCTGCGACTTGGTCAGTCGCCTGGACAAGCACGGCGGCGCGCAGAAGGGGGCGGGAGAACCGTGGGAGGCATCGGCTCCGTCCCACAGGTTTCCAAAGGGGGCTTTTCAGCAGTCGGGGTGCTGTCTGCTTCCTCAGACTCCGAGGCGGGGATTTGGCCCATCACCCTGGGGGATCGACCTTCGGGGGCCCTCCAGAGGTCCATCGACGGTCTCAATCGCCATCGACGAACGGATCCGCAGCTCGATGCTCGAATCCTCAAGATTTTGCTGTGTGGCGCGCCCTCCCTGCCCCGGTCAGATTTCAGCCGCCCTGGGCCACGACTGGTGTGCAAAAGCCAGGCCCCAGGGACGGAATCCGGTATGCGTGTTTCACGAACAGGACCCTCGCCCCCCCTGCGCACCCGCTGGGCTGGCGATGGGGCGCCTGAACCCCTGGGCGCGAATGCGAAGCCTTGTTTGGAGGCAGGGCAGCGCGCGAGATGCATGCGCAAGGCGGGGCCGAGAGCTCTGGACCCCCCATGAATGTGGGCAGATGTCGCGTGATGTGCCTGTTGGAACGAGCAGGACCTGCTTTGGGGTACGGTCTCAGATGCTCTGGTCGGGGGAGCGTAAGACCCGGGTTTGCCGGGACTCGGGTTCGCCATCGTTTTTTGACGACTGCGCCTCGGATTTTGACGAGGAGGAGTTTCGTGGGATGTCTGCAGCGGGAGGCCTCGTCAAAATGCAGGCTCGGCCTCGTCATTTTTTTGACGACCTCGTCGGGGATTTCCGAGTCCCCCGTACCCGGGTCTTACGTCTCCCCGATCTGGGGCGGATGGAAGCCCCCGGCTGCGCGCCGCCGCCGAGCTGTTCTACGACAACCGCTGCGCCTACGTGGGCGACTACGGGGCGGACGGCCGCACCTGCAGGCCGAGCGCAGGCGCCCGCGGCCACGACCACCGGGGGGCGCCCCTTCCCCTCCCCTGGCACCCCTCGGACGTGTGCATTTGTTCTCGGCGAGGGCCATCGAGGAGCATCCTTGATCATTTTGGCGAGAAAACAAAAAAAACACGCACGACACCGGCAAAAAAACACGGGGACTGGACGTCCGAGCGATGGCGAGATCCGGGGGCGTCCAACAGGGATGTTCGGACGAAGGGGGGGAGCAGATCCTGTCAGTGTTGGGACGAGGGAGGCGTCCAGGAGGGGGGTGTAGGACGAGAGGGGGCCA
>CAUYUJ010014953.1:244048-319048 GCA_963575745.1 Prorocentrum cordatum | reverse complement strand
CCATTTGCGAGTAGTGACTTCGCGAGTAGCGGAACGCTCCTGTCTAGCTACAGCACCCGCGCGCGCGGGACTTCCGTGCAACCACTGGAAAGAAGAGGCCCACCCGCACGGAAGCCCCCACCAGCGTTCCCCCACGGGCAGTTGCTGGCAGCCCTTCAGATCCAGTGCCCAAGGAAGAGTCGGCGGCCCAGCGCCCCAGCGGCAGCTCCCCGCACGCGGAGCAACCCAGACTGCTGCCCCCCCCCAGCGCCGCCGAGACCAGACGCGGAGCGGCGTGCCCCCAGCCAGTCCCCCACCTCCTTTGGGCGTGGAATTGTACCAGTCCGCGCCAGCGGCAAGGATGGGCGCACTGACTCGTCTGATGCCTCCCCCGAGGTTCGGCGGGACAGGGCAGGGAGGGGCTCCAGCTCCCGCTCTGCCTCATGCGTTTGCGACTGGAGTGGAGAGGCCCCCCGGGCAGTCCTGCGCGCGGGCGTTCTGGGAGGAGGCGCAGCCCCAACAATTCCCCTCAGCCAGCGGTCGGCGGGCCCCCCATCCACCAGCCCCGTTCGGGCTGAGGCCCCACCAGCAGCGCAGCCCCATTCCAGCGCCTCGCCGACCGCAGAGGCGTAGCCGGTGCGCCAAACCCCAGGGCCAGCGAACAGCGCTGCCCAGGCGCACCCCGAAGGTGGCGCGAGCGAGGCTCCACGGAGACCACCCCGCCCGGGAGCCGGGAGCCGGCGCCGCGCCACGCGCCCCCCTTCGCACTGCCCGCGCTGCAGTCGGACAACAATGACGGGCTCTGAAACAAGCCAAGACACCGGGCGACCCGGCGCCCTACCCGGGACCACCGAGACAGCGCAAGGGAGGATCGGAGAGCGGTGATCCACCGCCTCAAGCAATAATGTGGCCCCATGCTCATCATCGGGTGGGGCGCCACCTGCGACCGGGAGTCTGGGCCCCACTACGCCGAAGAACCACGGCGGCGCAACCCTGAATTCTGCCTAGGTTTCGTACATGACCTTTGCGAGGTCAACCATGATGCGCGCTGACTTTGCTGGAAGAAAGGCGCGCAAGTCGATTGGATTGCCGAGTGGCATCGCGAAATTGACGGGCGGAGGCAAAGCTCTGAGCTCGCGAAAAGCAAAGGGAAAGGTGCTCCGCCGCACGGGAAGGCGAAGCGGTCAGCGGACTCCTGTTGGCCTAGCAACGACCCTTCCCGCCGGCGCGGGTCAGCTTCCAGCAGCCACCGCTGGTAGCGTTCAGCCAACCGCCCCATAACCTCGCCCTGTACTGAGCGTGACACCCCCGCCCTGGCAGTGGCTATGGCCGTTGCCCCCCCCCCTCTTTGCATTCGGGGCTTTCTCGCGTCGCGCACCTATTCGGTGCCCCCCGCAGGCCCCCAGCCCTCGCTTGGGGCCTGCCCGCCGCCCTCTCCTCCCTGCCCTCGCGGCTGCTTTTCGCCGCGCGCCTGTTCGGCGCCCCCCCTGCCTGCCTCCAGCCGCTCGAGGCTTGCCGGGCTGCCGTCTTCTCTCGCCCATGCGCGGGGCCCGCCAGCGCCTGAGCAGGCGCTCGGCTGGTTCCCATCGCTGCTTGGTTGGCTAGTCTTGCCGCCCTCTCGTGACCTTCGGGCCGCCCCTCCCGCCCGCCTCGGGGTGCCCTGCCCCGCCGCTGCCCCCTGCCTAGTGGGGCGCCGGCTTTCTGCAGGTTTTGCCCAGGCCCTGTCCGCGGCACCTCTCTGGCCCTTGCCGTGCATCGCCGACCGGGCGACGCTCGCTTCGGCGCCTGTGCCCCCCCCCCTCTGCCTGGTTTTCTGGCCACCTCCCCAGCGCCGGCTACCGGTGTCTGGCCGCTGTCGCCCCTTTGGCGCCTTGCTCGCGTCGGCTGCAACTCAGGTGGCTCTCTGCTTCTGGGCTCGTCCGTTCGCCTTCTTGGCTTGCCGCCCTCCACTGGGCGTGGCCTCCCGCCCGCCGCCGGCTGGCGTTCGGGTTCGGCGCCCCACCCACCCCTCGTTCTGCCTGTCTGGGACCGCCGGGCCGTCCCTTACCTGCGGTTTCCTTGCTCTGCCTGATCTCGGCGCCCCCCGCCGTTGCCGATGTCGGGGTTCCTTCCAGTCGGCGCGGATCGAAGTCCTGGGCGTTCGTCTTTCCCGCCCTTCTGCCGCCCTTTGTTGGCCGCTCTCGTTCCTGCTTTTCCTGGGCGGTGCCTCCCCAGCCTTCGCCCCTCACGCCCGCGCCTCGCAGGCCCGCGGGTCTCGGTGCTTTGACGCATCCTTGGGCCGCTCCTTGGTCCACTGCGTTGGGCACGGCCCCCACTGCTGCCTCTTCTCCGTTTGACTCTGCGCCGCTCGGCACTTGCTTCAGCCACATCCTGCTCTGTGCCGTCCTTGTGCCCGCGGCGCAGCGCCTGCAGCTGAGGCTGGTCCGCTTGGCCTCCTCCCTATCCTTGCGCGCACCTCGCAGGCCCGCCAGGCTCGGTGCTTTGGCCCCTCCCTGGATTGTGCTCGGTCCACCGGGTTGGGCCCCGCTTCGCTTTCTCTTCGCCGCCAGCTGCAGCTCCTGGCTGCCCATCCCAGCTTCAGCTAAGCGCAGTTCAGTGCAGCCTGTGCCAGCGCTGCCCCCCCCCTGGCGCTCTCCCCGTCACGCCAGGGCTCCTCCTCCTCCTTCCGCGCATTGCGGCCCTACTTTGCATGCAGCGTGTCCCCTTGCTCCTTGTTGCCTACCCGCCGGAGCAGTCGACCTCTGCCCAGCCGCCGACGCAAAAAGTGTGCGTGCGTGCGTGCGTGCGTGCGTGCGTGCGTGCGTGCGTGCGTGCGTGCGTGCGTGCGTGCGTGCGTGCGTGTGCGTGCGTGCGTGCGTGCGTGCGTGCGTGTGTGTGTGTGTGTGTGTGTGTGTGTGTGTGTGTGTGTGTGTGTGTGTGTGTGTGTGTGTGTGTGTGTGTGTGTGTGTGTGTGTGTGTGTGTGCGTGTGCGTGTGCGTGTGCGTGTGCGTGTGCGTGTGCGTGTGCGTGTGCGTGTGCGTGTGCGTGTGCGTGTGCGTGTGCGTGTGCGTGTGCGTGTGCGTGTGCGTGTGCGTGTGCGTGTGCGTGTGCGTGTGCGTGTGCGTGTGCGTGTGCGTGTGCGTGTGCGTGTGCGTGTGCGTGCGCGTGCGTGTGTGTGTGTGTGTTTTGTGTGTATGGCGTGCGTGCGTGCGTCGCGTACGCGTGCGCGTGCGCGTGCGCGTGTCGTGCGCGTGCGCGTGCGCGTGCGCGTGCGCGTGCGCGCGCGCGCGCGTGTGTGTGTGTGTGTGTGTGTGTGTGTGCAACACTGGGGGTTGGGGATCGGCTCAGGTGGGGACACATCGACTCCCAATCTTTCGGTGATCGGCGATTGGGGGCCTGATGGCCCACCCCGCTTAGGAACGTGCTGTTTCGCTATCGGGCGCCCGTCGACGATCCTTCGGCGGTGCATCGCTGATTCTGGGTCGATGTCCCCGCACCGCAGCCAGCCTTCCCCCCTCCAGGTGGCAAGAGGCCTTTTTCTGTGTGATTACAGCAGGGCGTTCCAGTAAGTGCCAGTAGACAAAAGCACAACTGGTCAGGGGGGAGAGGAGGAGGATAGAGGGGTGAGATGGACAAAGCATGCCGTGCACATGAACTTTCGGAGGTCCGCGGCGGGGCTCCTGGACACTCGCTGGGCCCCCTCTTGGCGGCATCCTGTGCGGCCCTTGGGTGCGCTCCGGCCGCCGGGCAGGGAGGTCCCGTGCCGATCCGAGACAGCCGTGCGGACCTCCGAAGAGTGAAACGAGGACCGCGCGGATGTCTCGGAGGGGGAGGGGGGGGAGGGGGAGGAGGGGGAGGAGGAGGAGGAGGAGGACGAGGAGGAGGAGGAGGAGGAGGAGGAGGAGGAGGAGGAGGAGGGAGGAGGAGGAGGAAGAGGAGGACCAGGAGGATGAAGATGACAGGGAGGCTGCTCCGGGGATCGGTGGGCTCGCACCCGTTCAGAGGAGAAGCAGAGGGCCGCGCGCTCGGCGTGCCTCGCCTTCGGCGGAGAGCGGCGGGAGCAGAAGCTAGATCTCAGCAGTTTTGGGTTCGGCGTGTCCAGGATCGGCTCGGTATACCGACGGTCGTCGTGATGGGCCCTCGTCGCCAGCCTGGGCCAGCGCATCTGACTGACGGGGGCCCGGGTGTCGCTGCTGCTCTGCCTCGGCTGCAGGCTCCCCAGGCGTACCTCTGCGCCTCCCTGATCATCTGGAGGGAAAAGGACACACACACAGACACAATTCATCGTCGATTCCCCAGAAAATATTGGAAAATATCAGAAACCCAGAAAATATAGGAAAGTATGGGGAATCCTTTTATTTGAATGTATTTATTTGTGTGTCCCAGGGCCCCTTCAGATCAGCACATCGAGGGCGAAAGCGTCGCCGGCCGGGGGAGAGGTCCGGGGAGGCCCCGGCGGGGGACGGGAGCAGGGCGCCTCCGGGGGCTCCCGCAGGGCCACCGAAGACCTCCGCGGGCCTCCAGGGGCCTGCGAGGGCCGCCGAGGGGCCGCCGACGGCCTCCGAAGGCCCCGGCGTGCCCCCCGAAGGCCCCCCGAAGGGCAGGAGGGCGAAGGCCCGCCGCCGCCCGAGGCGAGGTCCTGCGGGACCCGGCCATCTACCGGCGCTGGAGGGTGGGCAGGTCGCTGTTCCGGCTCAGCCAGGACGCCGCGCTCCTCGGGAGGGTCGTCCCGGCTCCCTCCCTCCTCAGTCCTCTTCCCCCCGTTCCCTTTCTCCATGCTCCTCCCGCCCCCGGTTTGCCTCGAGCGACCGCACGGCTCGGCGCTTCCCGTCCGCGGCGATCTCGGCGCTTCCCGTCCGCGGCGATCGCCTCGATGGGGCTCCCGTCGGCGCTGGTGCCATCGTCGAGGCGGCGATGCGCGGCGCTGTGGCAGCCAATGCACCTCGGCGCACGGTCTCGGCCGTGGCGCGTTTGGCAGTCAGCGCCGCGCTCTTCGCGCTGTGCGACCGCCCTGCGCCGCCTGCTGCTGTCGTTGCGCCTCACGGAGCTGATCGACAAGCTGTTCTTGCTCATCTGCCTGGCGTCCCTGCTGCTGCCGCGCGCGCTCGAGTCTCCACGGAGGCGCTGCGCCAGCGGCGCTGCCGACCCCGTTTGCGCATGGCGGGGAGGCAATCGCTGGAGAAAGGAGAGGCGGCGGTTGCTGCTGAGGAGCTGGGTGGACTCGCCGCTGTCGCGCCTATGGCGCTGGACGGCCCCGAGCCTGCGGCCACCGACCACGCCGTGGACCTCGACGACGGCTGGTGGGCTGACGCGGCCACGCTGCCTCAGCGTGGGCGGGGTGGCGCTCCCGAGCGTGCTGCACGGGCACCTGCGGCGGCTGGAGCTGATGGTGCGGGCCTTTGTCTTCCCGGCTGCCGTGGCCGCTGCCTTCTCGGCTGCCGTGGCCGCTGCCTCCCGGCTGCCAGGTGGCGCCAGTGGCGGCCCTATAGCGGGGGACGAGCGCGCAGCCGTGCTCGCACAGGTCATCGCGCTGTCGCCCCGCCCCGACCGCGACTCCGTCTCCTCTGGCCTCGCGCTGGATGAGCTGATGGAGGTCCTCGGGGCGTTGTGCAAGTCGTGAGGCTTGCCTGGCTCCCTCGGGCCTCACTGCCGCCTCGTGGCTGCGTCGCTGCTTGCGTGCCTCAGGTGCGCAGTGGGTGATCGCTTGGGTGGCCCTGCCCCGCCTATTGGCACCACGCGTGAGCCTCCGCTTGCATGCTTGCTTGGTCGGTGTGCATGCAGGCGGGGCCCTCCGTGTTCAGCACGCGCCGTTGCGCGGGCAGTAGGACCCATGCCCGCTGACCTCTCCCGAACTGGACCCCCAGCTCCCGCACCCGCGGTTGATGGGGGGCGTGAAGGCCTGCGCCCCACAATCTCCTCTCTCCCTCCACCTTCCTCCCCCTCCCTCCTGTGCGTTCCCTCTGTCTCCAGCCTCCTCTGTCCTCCTCCATCCCCCTCCCTTCTCCTTCCACCGTCTTCTCCGTCATCCGAGCGAGAAGGATCCCGTAATGATGCAATCAGGCACGATCGCCTGCCGTTCCCTGCTGGAGACAAGCGAGCGCGGTCGTTTTTGTTTCCAGCTGCGCTCTTTCTGCCCCGCGATCCCACGGTCACGAGCGAGGGCCATGTCGTGCGATTGCGGTCGCGTGCAGACTTTCAGGGCCGGGCGAACCCGCTCCCAACAGCACAGACTGCAAAGCGGCAAAGCGGGCCGGGCTCGCCTTCATCGCAGACGCCCGGTCCCCAGACGCACTCTGGTTCGCAAGCCGGACCCCGACCGCCCTCGAATTCGGCACTCTTGATGTCGCGTGTGGTCGAACGCCGCAGACCGGGCTCCACATACCCTGAAACATGCGTCGTGAAACCCCGATGCAAGCGTATTTCGAACGGGTCAACGTTTGAATCGGTATCGTGGTTCGAGGGAGTTTCGAGCGGTTCGGGGTTTCAGGGTGTTTTTTTTGTTGGGGACGGCCTGCGCGCAGCGCGCAGTGTACGGCGACCGGAGAGGGCGCCACGCGGACTAGCAAACAGGCTAGTCGGTGAGGCGCGCCCCGCTGGTGGGGTGTACACCTCGGAGAATCTGACGTATCCGACGGGCTCTCTCGTCGCCTGCTGGGCCCTTCAGCGGCCCCTTGCACTCTTCCCCGAGAGAGCGGACACAGCCGAAACGGATTCGTGAATACAAGTTGCACCGCCGACAAAATCTGAAGCCGTGCACTTCGTCCAGGACATGCCCGACTGCGAACGCCGCTGCCGCTGCCGCTGCCGGCCCGCCGTCGCCGCAGGGGGCGGCAGGTGGGGGCGGCGGCGGAACGGGCGGGGCCGGGGCCTCGGCGGCCGCGGGCCGCCTCGGGCGGGCGGGACCTGCAGCGGCGGCCGCGCGGCGACGAGCCACGGCGTCCAGGAATACTGAAGCAGCACTGCGGGCCTCACCGACCTGTGGGCGAGGCTCGCGCGAGCTTGCGGGGGAGGGGGAAGCCCCGATCGTGCCCCTGCCACCCTCGGCGCCACCGCCCTCCGCGGCTGCGCACTCCTCAGGGGCGGGGGGCCGAGAGGAGGAGGCAGCAGAAGAGGAGGAAACAAGGGGTGAAGAAGCCTGCAAACCAATTGTGCCCTGCAGCGCCTGCAGGAGCGCGGCTCATACGCATAATGTGGATCGAGCCCAACAGGGCAGCCATCCAGCCGGTCGAGACTTGCTCTCGCCGGTGGATCGCAGCCTGAACCTTGTCCCTGCCATGTCGCCCGGCCAGGCCACTAAGCCTGGCTGGGGTGCGGCGCACTGGTTTTCTGTACGTTGGCGTGCCGGGCGGGTTGCCTGCACGCATCATTCGGGCGGGGTTGCAGGCGTTTTAGTCCACTACCTTGCTGTCTTCATCGTATCGAAGGGTTTGCGACTAGCCGGCTCTCTCGACGCATGATTCTCTGGTCTTCATGTCCCATCCATCCGCCCGTGAACTCTCACATGTATGTGAGTGGCATGGGTGAGTTGACTCCTTCAGTACTTGATACGTTGAATTTCACCCCCCCCCCTACCGCAACCACCGCTCCCCCGCGGTGTTCCACAAAACAGGAACCGAAACGGTGATAACTACTCACATGCGGCGAGTGTTTTCAGCAATGCTTTCGACTGCAGGAGACCAAATGTTGGTTTCCAGGTGTATTCGAATGCCACCTCTTCAAGGCTTCCTCCTTCCTCTCTCGACCTGCCTTCTCGATTCCTCCTTCCCCCTTTTCTTGCTGCTCCTCCCTCAATCTACGTGTTTCGCATTTATTGGCCTCCAGTGGGCGGGGCAACATTGGGAAACGCTTTGCCCTGCAGTTATATACCATTGGCGACGCTCGAAGTTCGCGTACTCTGCCATTTCTGCGACGACCATCAACACAGCCTGGAAATGGTCCGTGAGCATGCCCAGACTGTTTTCGAGAGAGTTTCTGGGCCCGAGCCGGGCTGCGAAGATTTATTTGCAATTGGGGGCACATGAAGTAGTACGATCGTGAGGGACGCGTCCTCAAACAAAAGTGAGGGGGAGGGCGGAGGACGGAGGAAGGAAGGAGAAGGGGGAGGCGGAGGCCAAATCGTCATTAGCTTGCTCCCTGTGTCTAGAGTCCCACCCGGTCTTCCCCCACGCAGGGCGCGGCACCTCCCCTCCCTCCGCACCGGTCAGCCCTGCCTCCTTCCGGGCACCTGCCCTCCGCCCAGACCGGCCAGCCTCGCCCCGCACTTTCCAGCAGCCCCGCGCCCCAGACATCGGGCGCCTCGAAAAAATCGAGACAGAGGTTTTTCATAGGTTTTGGCCTCTCGGGGCCCTCGCCGGGCCTCGGGACCGTCAAAAAACGACTCGGGATGAACAGCCGGTCCCAGGGAAGTGGTCGGGAGGTCGGGGGCCCGCGTCTCGAAAAATTCGAGACGTCGGATGTCCGGGGCCCCGGACCAGGCAGCTCCGCTCCCCCTCGGCACCCGCCTCCGGCCCACCTGCCCGACTTGCCCCGCCCATCCCATCCCGGCAGCCCAGCGCGCCCCCCGCCCCGACCGTGCTCACTCCGCGCGCACGCGCGGCACGGCTCGGCACCGTCCCTCCGCCCAGGCTTGCCGGCCCCCCTCCCCAGCAGCCTTGCGCGCCCCCCGCCCGCACGCACGGCGGGGCACCTCTTGGGATCACCGCCCGGGCACGGCGGGGCACCTCTTGGGATCACCGCCCCGGACGCGCCGGCCCCGCTCCCACCTTCCAGCAGCCCCGCGCCCCAGACCAGCCAGCCCCGCTCCCCTCCTCCTCCGCTTCTCCTCTTCCTCTTCCTCGCCCCCTTCCTGTCCACCTTTCTCCCCCTCCCACTCCTCCCCCCTCCTCGTGTGTGACGGGTCATGGCACGCGTGCTACTTGTTTTATCATGGTGAGGTCTCCCCCGTCCCGCTGCGATGTATGTTCTCCAGCAAGTGGCGCACGCGTCCCGGAGGTTGTGTGTTTTGTTTTCTCACTATCTTGTAGCTGCCCGCATTTCCGCCCTCATCAGCCTGCCTGTCTAACACTATTTCTGATGCGCTTGCTTGCCGAGGCTGTTGTCGTTGAGGTGTCCGATTTCTTCTCCTCCAAGACGATATCCTGGCGAAGGGCCCCGCCATACGCATGCGTTGGTAACGCAGTTGTGAGAGTCGTCTTCGGTGGGGCTCCCTATGAGGCTACGAAGCGTGTGAGGGGTGTGCCGACATTGGTCGGGCGGGCGCAAGTGGTCCCTCCCATTGAGGCCGTCGGTGGGGCTCACTATGGGCCCACGAAACGTCTGAGGGTTGTACCAGAATGGATCGTGCGGACGCTTGTGGACCGTCCCACTGGGGCCTTCAGAGGAGCTCCCTGTGGGGCCACGATGCGTGTGAGGTGTTCGCCGACACGGGTCGTGCGGACGCATGTGGACCCTGCCATTTGGGCCTTCGGCGGAGCTAGCTCCCTATGGGGCCACGAAGCGAGTGAGGGGTGTGCCGAAATGGGTCGTGCAGACGCATGTGGACCTTTACACCGTGGCCTCCGGTGGAGCTCCCGAGTGAGGGGTGTGCCGAAATGGGCCGTGCGGGCGCATGTGGACCTTACCACTTGGGCTTTCGGTGGGGCTCCCTATGGGAGGCCACGAAGCGTGTGAGGGGTGTGCCGAACTGGATCGTGCGGACGCATGTTGGACTGTGCCACTAGGGTTTTCGGTAGAGCTCCCTATGGGGCCACGAAGCGTGTGACGGATTTTGCCGGCATCGTTCGTGCGGACGCATGTGGGCCTTCCCACTAGGGCCTTCGGTGGCTCCCTTTTGGACCACGAAGCGAGTGAGAGGTGTGCCGAAATGGGCCGTGCGGACGCATGGCATGTGGGCCCTGCTACGGCGAAGGGCCCCGCCACACGCATGCGTTGGTCACGCAGTTGTGAGAGTCGTCTTCGGTGGGGCTCCCTATGAGGCTACGAAGCGTGCGAGGGGTGCGCCGACACGGGTCGGACGGGCGCAAGTGGTCCCTCCCATTGGGGCCTTCGGTGGCGCTCCCAATGGGCCTACGAAGCGTGTGAGCGTTGTGCCAGAATTGGTCGTGCGGACTAGTGGGACCTTCCCACTGGGGCCTTCGGTGGAGATCCCTATGAGGCCACGAAGCGTGTGACGGGTTTTGCCGACATCGTTCGTGCGGACGCATGTGGACCTTATTACTAGGGCCTTCGGTGGGGCTCCTTGGACCCACGAAATGTGTGAGGGTCTTGCCGAAGCGGGTCGTGCGGGCGCATGTGAACTTTCCCGCTGTGGCCTTCGGTGGAGCTCCTTATGGGGCTACGAAGCGTGTGACGGGTTAGCCGAAATGGGTCGGGCGGGCGCAAGTGAGCCTTGCCGCTGGGGCCTTCGGTGGGTCTCCGATGGGCCCACGGAGTGTGTGAGGGTTGTACCGGAATGGGTCGTGCGGACGCATGTGGATTTTGCCGCTGGGGCTTTCTGTGGCAGGCACCGTGGGGCCACGGCACGTGTCAGGGTGTACCGAATTGGTGGATTGATCCGGAGAGCAGAAGTAGCGGAGGAGGAGGGGAGAGGAGGAGGAGGAGAGGAGGAGGACCAAGGGCGCCCTCGAGGGCGCGAAGTTATTCGCGCTTCGTGGTTCGGCTCCGATTCATCCTCATCCTCCTCTTCTCCTTTGGGAGGCGGCGCGAAAGCGCGAAGATATTCGCACTTCGCGCTTCGCGCAGCGCGAAGCGCGAATTTGGGAGCCCTTGAGGACGAGAGGACTGTCTTCAATGCGAGGACCCAACACCACAGGCTGGTCGGGAAAACATGTTTTATCACCGTGAGAGGCTGTAGCGCCTGATATTCCCGAAGTGTGAGGAGGGGTGGCGGTCGGCGGGGGGATGAGGACAGTGAGTGTAAGACAGTCGGTGGACGATCAATGCAAGTATCCTGTCATGGGAACCCTTCTTGGCACCTGGACTCTTTGAGTGAGGGGAGCGCGACGTGGGAAAGGAGGAGGAGGAGGAGGAGGAAAAGGACACGGAGGAGGAGGAGGACGAGAGATAGCAAGGGAGGAGTTATGGGTGCGCCAGCTCGGGACAGGACGTACCTGACGAGAGATTGCTGGTGGTGCGGCAGGACCCGTGGGGGGGGGGCCTCGAAAGTACCCACCGATGGCAGGAGCTTGGTTCGTGATCAAAGAACGCCATGACATATCCAGTTGCGTCGCCGCGCGACTCTGCTACCGCACTCGGTTGGAAGCGGGGGGGGTGGACACTTTGGGGAAATCCATTCACCCGTTTCGATTACTCGTTTCGGTTCACCGGTTCAAGTTCATCTGGTTTCAATTCGCCCGGGTGTGGATTTCTCAGGGTTAAGTTCGCCTTGAATTCGCCCGGTTTAAATTCGCCCGGGTTTAAATTCGTTCGTTTCGAGCCGCCTGTTTTGATTCGCCTGGGTCGATTCGCCTTAGTCTGCGCAAATGTTTTGGTTCATGCTTTTCAAGTTCGCCCGAATTTTCATGTATTTAATGTGTCCGGTTTAAAACTCATCAGTTTTAAATTCGCCCCGATTCGCCCCATCTTAATTAATCCGGTTGTAGTTCGGCCAGTTTCAATGTCATCAGAGTTTCATTCGCCCAGTTTAGATTCATCCGTTTGGATCCGCCCGCTACGTTTTCAAGTGGGCAAGCCAGAAATGGATGAAACAACATCGGCCGAATCAACAGCGGATGAAGCAAAAGCGGGCGCAACAAGAGCTGATGCACCAAAGGCGGGCGATCGAAGTGCAGACGAATCGAACATGGCAACAGCCCCCCCACTGGGGCTTCATCCTCCGTTAAGACCCTCCGACGAAGACCTCCCAGGTAGTTGCCTCCTGAGGTCTTGGCATCGTCCGCGGGAAGCAGTTTGAGCAACGAAACGCCGCAAACGGCAAATTTGAGCACCGAAACGCTGCAAACAGGAGCCGGAGCCGAATCCTCAAGCATTCTGAGCACCGAAACGCCGCAAACAGCAAATCTGAGCACCGAAACGCCGCAAACACCAATCTGAGCGTGGGGGGCTCCCACGCGCTGCCCCGCCGGGCCCGCCGAGGAGGACGTCCGGGTCAGGCCCTGCGCGGTGTACGCGGGCATCGCGCCCGTGGCCCGCTGGCCGCGCCGAGCGGGGGCCCAGGCCGGACGGGGCTACAGGACGAGGGCAGGTCCGTTCCAGAGCATCCCCCCTCCCTCCTCCCTCCTCCTCGATCCTCCTCTCCTGCTCCTCCTCCTCCTCCTCCTCCTCCTCCTCCTCCTCCTTGCCCCCTCCTTTTTGACCTCGGTCTCCCTGCGCTCCCTTCTCGGAGCGTTGCGCAACGCTCCAAGAAGGCCGCGGCGCCCGATATCCGACAGATCCCTCGTAGCCGCCGGATCGCCGAGATTCGCGATTTGTCCGCCTCCGATGTTGTCCTCGTCCTGGCTTCGCCTGGACAAGGGGGGGAGGCCGATACGGTTGGGGCGGTCGTCAGGGAGTGGGCTCAGGAACCATCAGACCCAGGAGGATTCCTCATCTAAGCATGGCGGCGGTGATGTCCACGGCCATTTCCACGCCTGGAGTTCCACTTACCACCAGACCTTGGATTCCTTCTCTAATGGTTGCTCCTATCCAATGGCCTCGCCGTATGGGGCAGGCCCGGACGTGCCCAACCGCAGGGCCGAGGCGCAGCCCAAGCAAGAATCCCCACCTCCTCTCGCCGCGGAAAAAACTAATGGCATCAGAAGTGTTGGTGAATTTGTTCGGCCTCCGAGGGTCCGCGCCAGGCCCCTGGTGAACCGTGGAGGTCCGCGGTCCGAGGGTCCGCGAGGGCCTCCGAGGGTCCGTGGAGAACCGTCGGGATGGTGCTCCGGTCCCGGGGGGGTCCACGTCGTGACAGAACACCGGTGTGCCAGGTCGGTGTCGCACCGGTGTTCCCCGCTCGTGCGCCGCAGCTGACGGCGGGGAGCACTGGTGCGACATCGACCTCTTACCAACCTCGAACGTATCCCTATCCCTAAGATTGACACGCCAAAAGACGATGACAATCTTAAGGATTCGCCCTCAAAAAAAAGGGAATCCCTAAGATTGGGCATCGTGATGAGGAGATGCCCAGCATAGGAATAGGGATGTGTTCCAGGCTGGTAAACCTCGACGGCGGGGCAGCTCTGGTCCTGGGGGTCCAGATATCTCCGGGGGGGCCCACGTCGTGCAAGAATCTCTCACGGCGTCATGCAGTTTCACCAGGAAGAGGCGGAGAGACGCGGGGCTGTGGAGGGCCGTCCCCGGTCTGGTGCCGGCCACCGCTCTGACCCCTTGGAGGTCCGTTCGGTCGCCGCCGCCGCCCCCCCCCCCTCATGGACGCCTCGCGTCCCTGAGGGCTCGGCGGCTCGCACAGGGGGGTAGGGGGAGGGGGGGAGGCTTCTTCGAAGGAGGCTGCTTCTTGGAAGGCGCCGGCCCTACATCTACACATGCAAGGCCCGCGCCTTCTAAGACGCAGCCTCCTTCAAGCCTTACCCCCTCCCCCTACCCCCGCCATCTGCGCGTCGCCAATGAAGGCTTGGCGGCCCTTCTCCAGTCGCCCTGCGGCCATCGAGCCAGATCAGTCGAGGCGAGTCTGCGTACGTCGATGCCAATCCGGAGTAGATCGAGGTAGATCTGCAGAGACACAACAAGATGAATCCGGAGAAATCGTGCAAGCTCCAGTTCAGGGCCCCGTAATTCAACGGGGACTTTGATGAGCCACGCCCGAGAAGCCTGCAGCCGCTGGTCGAAGCATTTTCTCTTCCCACTTTCTCCCGCTGGATCCGGCGAAGTCTTGGTTCGCAAAGTCCTGCTTCACGGGGCCCTGACCAGCGCGAGTCGACAGACAGCAGAAAAGTCGTTACGGTCAGGAGTTTTGGCCTAGCGTGTCGTTTCGCCGGCTCCGGGCCACCACGCTCTGGCGCGACACGCTGTCCACGTCCCCATCTCCCGGGGGCCCCCAAACGGTGTGGTGATCACAGCGTGCGGTGAGTCGGTGGGGACTCGGGGCCACCGCACGGTTTTGGGAGTCGGGTCGTTCTCCGAGGACGTGTCGGGCGACAGGGGCCTCCAGGGCCCCAAGACCGTGCGGTGACGGACCGGGCGGTGAGGTCTGCGGGGATTGCGAGGTCACCGCACGGTCTGTCACCGCACCGCCTCGGGACTCCAAAAACCTCCCAGGCGTCACCGTCCCGAGCTGTCCTCCGCATGCCGCCCCGCGGAGCGGCGCGACGCGCCGACCGCCTGCGAGGCACAGCGCGTCGCCGGGGCCCCAAGAGTCCCCGAGCGCGAGCCCTCCACGGCCGGGGCGGCCAGCCCGCCGCGGCGGTCGCCCGCTTCCTGGGCGCGGAGGCGCCGCACCCCTGGCGGCTGTCCCGCGCCAACTCCGTGCGCGGGCACCGGACGGACCTGTGCCGCAACGCCACGCTGCAGCGGGGCTTCCGCGCCCTGGTGGCGCGGGACGCCGTCCTGCAGGAGCCCCGAGGAGGGAGGCAGCGGCAGGCATCGGGGGAGGGGGCATGGCCGCGGAGCTGCGGCAGCGATCGCGGTAAGAGGTCACGACGGCAAGGACGAGGAGGATCGACGGTAACCACGGTCGTAACGATCACAGCATCGGCAACAGTGATCGTTGTGATCGTTGTTGTGGTTGCTATCATTCGCAGCCGTCACCGCGCACAGTATGTCGTAGGCGAGAAGATATCCGTATCCGCGGCCTCGACCCCGCAGATGCGGGGCGTCTTTGCGCGGATGCTCCGCTCGGAACGTATCTGTGCGACCGCGTATCCACAGGGTTGCGCCCTGGAGTCCAGACCGCGGGTCCCGCTGAACATAGACTTTCGGAGTCCCCGCGGATCTCTTGGATCGGCGCTGGACCAGCCCGGGCGTCGCCTCCAGCGCCGCCCAAAGCAGGCTCCGCTCGACAGGGACGGGGTGCAGCGCCGATCCAACCAGTTCGCGCGGACCTCAGGCCTACGGTGGGGGCGTTGTTCACATAATGTGCCCAGGAGGCTTCAGACCCTTGAGGATTCCTTTGTCTGATGATATCCGTGGCCAATCCACGATCGGAGTCCCACCCGCTTCTAGACCCTGCACGACTCATCCAATGATCTAATGCCCTCTCCGTATAGTGGACGTTCTTCGGGGCAGCTGCGCGAGCGTGCGGGTCCCAATGAACGCAGACCTTTGGAGGGCCCCGCGGATATCATGGATCGGCGCTGGACCACCCCGCGCGAGGCCTCCGTCTTCGCCACGGGCAGGCTCCGCGCGCCAGGGAGGCGGTGCAGCGCTGATGCAACGAGTCCGCGCGGGCCTTCGAAGGTCTAGTCTCGTGCCTTGGGAGGGGGGCCACGGCAGCACGAGAGCGAGTGTCCAGCTGGTCATGCAGGGGTATGGTCACAGCGGCATGGCTCATGGCAAAGGTAAGTACGCAGCATGCTTCGTGGTCAAGGTGTCATGTTTCATGGCCGACCTCGACCTCGAACCCCCGGGGCACTGGACCAGAGGAGGTGGCCAGCTCGCTGTGCCCCGTGCGCCGCCTCAGCCTGTTCCGCTCTAGCTGCCTCCCAAGGACACCTTCCTGCAGCAGCGCGGGCACGCGGCCGAGCGGGGACCGACCAGGTGTGAGCGGGCGGAGGAGCTCGACGAGGGGGCGCGGGCGGAGCCATGGAGCCTGGTCGATTGCCGCTCGCTGTCAGCTCGTCTTCGGCCGGCCCTCGGCCTGCCATTCTCGTGTCCCTCTCGGCTGTTGCCTTGGCGAGTCGCCGATCAGATGCTGGTTGCTTGCTGTGCACTGGTTGTCCGCCTTTCTTCAGCCAGGACCCCAGGTTGTCTTCGGCCAGCGTTGCGCCTGCCATGCGCCTGCCCATCCCCATGCCGCCACTGGTTGCCTTTGAGCTGCTCTCGGCTGGCGCGAATCATGATGCTCTTCTGCTGTAAACCAGCATGCCAGATGTATTGCCTAGGCGGTACTGGTTGCCTTTCGCTTGAACTCTGACTCAGCACCTCCCTGATTTCGATGGCCAGTCTTTTGTTTTGTTCCTCGCCCTATCTCCCATTCTCACCCTCTCTCTCTCTCTCTTTCTCTCTCCATCTCTTCCTCTTCTCTCTCTCTCTCTATCTCTATCTCTACCTTTATGTATCTTCCCTTCCCCCCCCACGCCCCGTGAAGAATGGCGGCGCGTGTCCAGGCTGCCCCCCGTGGCGAAAGCTTCACGACGCTCTGCATGGAGCACTTCCTGAGCGCCTTGCGCTCAGCCGTCGCACAGAGGGGGGGGTCAGGGTGAGGGGCAGGGGGTCGAGGAGCGGAATAGCAGAGTGAGGGGAGGAAGGGGCGTGTGGGTTGGGAGGGAGCAAGGGGGGAGGAAGAGAAGGGGAGCGAGAGGCGGAGAAAGAGGGAAGGGAAGGGGAGATTTGGGCTCTTGTGTTTTGTTCTCGGGGGAGGTTGTGGAGCACTTGGAAACTAGGACAGGAATGAGGCGCAGGTTGAGGCGGAGAAGGTGAACAGGAAAGGACAGGGACGAGGAGGATGAGGGTAGGGGCAGCAGGTGGAGGCTGAGGAGGACGACGAGGTGACGAGACGGACGAGGCCGAATATGAGGACGAGGAGGTTCAGTAAAGGGGAAGAGGGATGAGAAGAGGATGGGGAGGGGTGACTGACGGAGGGGGGGAGAGATGCGGAGGAATAGGAATGGGGAGGAGGAAGGGTGGGGGCGGGGATGGGCAGAACACGGTGGAGGAGAAGGAGAGGGATGAGAAGGGGGGAGAGGAGGACGATGGAGGGGGGCGCCAGAGCAGGCGGCGGAGCAGAAGGGGAGACTGTGTGGGAGCAGCTGAAGCAGATTGTCAGACATTGTCGCAAGCAGCAAGCACCCTGGCGACCATCGGCAGCTCAAACCACATATGTTAAGCCTGGCGCCGCCCCCCCCCTGAGCATCTCGGGAAACTGCAGCCCAGAAGCGCCGCAGTCATAACCGACCAACACGATGCACAGTACGCACGGTTATTCATGATCCGGGGCTCTGGGCCCACGGCCCCCCCCCCAGATGGGATGGTTCCGAGGGCTCCACGGGCCCCCCCCTAATGGGATGGGGGGGGCCGACGATGACGACGACGACGACGACGACGACGATGATGATGATGATGATGATGATGATGATGATGATGATGATGATGATGACGATGACGATGACGATGACGATGGTGATGGTGATGGTGATGATGATGATGATGCTGTTGATGATGATGATGATGCTGATGATGATGATGGTGATGATGATGATGATGTTGATGATGACTCGATGATGATGATGACGACGACGACGACGGCGACGGCGACGACGGCGACGACGACGGCGGCGACGACGACGACGACGGCGGCGGCGACGACGACGGCGACGACGACGGCGACGACGCCGACGACGGCGACGGCGACGACGACGACGGCGACGACGACGGCGACGACGCCGACGACGGCAACGATGGCGACGACGGCGACGACGACGACGACGACGCCGACGGCTGCGGCGACGACGATGACGACGGCGACGACGACGGCGGCGGCGGCGGCCACCTCCAGAGCCCTCCGACGACGACGACGGCGGCGGCGGCGAACACTACGACCTCCGGAGCTCTCCTGGAGCACCACAGTACCACGCCACGCGCCACACCCACAACACCACACCACACCCACAGGGGGGGGGCCCGATGGCATCAGCATGAGGGGGGGGGGCGCCAGCATGAGGGGGGGGGGGGTGGCGACCCTGGACCATGCCCTAATCGGCCGCAGGAGCAAGTCCCCTCGCATCCAGCGAAGGAAGGGCGAATCCTCCCTGGCGCCAGAGGGAACACAAGGCCGCCGCGTCACCGCACCCTCTGGGTTCCCGCCGCCGCCCCCCCCCCCTCCCCCACACCCCCGACCGTAGTAGAGGCCGAGCCTGGAGGAGGCCGAGGACGAGTGAACCGTGGCCACGCTTGCCCGAGCATCACAGCGCTGAGGCCTTCATGGTCAGTAGCTCCCCGTCGAACTCAGGAAGGCCCTGGCCTTCTCCCAGTCAGCCTCTCCGCCTACCCTGAAGAGCAGGTTCGCGTCATTCTCGCTGCTGCTCCTTTGCCTGGGCCTTGCAATCCGATGGGCCGGTAACCTACATGAGCAAATCCTGCATGCAAATACTCATGTCTTTGGGACACACCTGCCCGCCTGCACCAGCATCGTCGACCCACAGTGGTCTCGAAGACTGGGCGTGACTCGCCGCTCGATGGACCACCAGCGTCCTTGCCAGCACCCTTGATGCGTACAGCCGTGTACTTGCCCGTGCGGTTGTCCACCTCAGCATCGAAATTCGCATTCGAGCCGATCTGACTGGACCAGCATTACTAGACCCGTAGATGGCACCACATAGCCTGCTCTACGGGTATTCCACCACCTAGCTTGCAACTCGTAAATTGAACTCCGTAGACTGCGCATCTGTTGCACACTGCAGGTTACACCCCTCATCTTGCACCACATAGATCGCATTCCATGGGCTGCGATTGCATTCCATGTGTAGCACTACATGTATTACATCCCGCGTATTTCTCCACACGGCGCACGTCGAGCGTGCGATATCCCACGGTTTCGGGTCCACGGTGGCAAGCCTTATTCGCTTAACAGACGAACGTAGAACGGCATCTTGAAAACAGCCCGACGCGGGGGGGGTGGGGGCAAGACACATCTATGCAGCGAGATCGCGAGAGTCATATGTTTATATCTGCACGCCCTCCACCATTGCCATTGATGCGCGACGCTGAGGCAAGAGCCACATCCATCACTGTGGCGCTTGGAGAACTCAGCGGTGACGAATCTCAAGCGAATCGCGTGGCCCGCTCTACTGAGACGCTTGGTGGTACTACGAGCAGGAGTCATGCAGAATGAAGCGGGATGGAGGAACACCTTCCTCCTTCATCCGTCACCTTCCTCTTCGTCCTTCTTCCTCGGTCCTTGTTCTTCCTCATCCAGTCTCCTCCATCCTTTTTTCCTTCATCCTCCGTCACCTCCTTCCTTCTCCTCCTTCCTCCCTCCTCCTGCCCCCTCCTTCCTTCCCCTCCCTCCTCCCTTTCCTCCTGCCTTCCTCCTCTGTACATCCAATCTGCCACGAAACTGGCACATAGGGGCCACGTCCACGGGGCCCCGTCCTTTTTGCCAGACGGGATTCACAATCAATGTTTCACGCATCGGCACGGGCATTCTGCCGTCGACGCTGCAAACTGTGTGACAGGAATGGGACGTACATGCGCATCCCGCACGAAAGGCCAGAATATCGCTATCCCGTCCGCGCCGCGCTCGTTGTTCTGGAGCACTGAATTCCCCTTTTTGGGTGCGGCGCACATGTTTCGCACGCAGCTTCGTCGACGCGCCAGCGGCGGAACATGTCCCTCTCGCCTCGGCACCGCGCGGATGGCGCCTGCACGTGGCGCTTCTGCCTCGACGCGGCGGTGATCTGTCGCTCACGGGTTTTGGAAGGCCCGCGCAAGTTGGCGACTTGTCGCCCTCGCCCCAAGCTCCGTGCGCATGTCGCTCGGAAATAACGCTCCCGCGCGGGCGCGGCGCATGGCTCGAACGCCCGACCGCACGACGGCGACAGCGACCGCGGGGCCGTGCGAGAGCGGGCGCAGGGCTGACCCCGCCCAGGTGCCGCGCAGCTTATGAGTGAACTTGGCATCGCTCGGACCTGTGCATTTTTCCTTCGGCGAGGACCATCGAGGAGCATCCTTGATCATTTGGCGAAAGAACCACGCACGAAACCGAACAAAAAACACGGGGAATGGACGTCCGAGCGATGGCCAGCGAAAGTGCCAGTGCTGCGTCAGCTCGGCGCACGCTTCGGTCTCGCCGCGCCCGTCGGCCGCTGTGCCGCCCCCGCCACCGAGCGGCCCGCGCCAGTTTCCCTTCGCCACGCCGTCGGCGGCGGGGCCGCGCGCGAGCGCCTCGCGGTAGAGAGGCGGGGGCGCGCTCTACTCCCAGCACCGTGGGGGACAATTGCTGCTTACGTTGCGAAATGGTGTGTGTGTGTGTGTGATTCGGCGGGGCCCTCTGACTCGGCCGACCTGGCTAGCTTGACCCCTCGTTCCTCCGCCCCCTCCTCGTCCTCTCGCCCCTCCCCCTCGGGCAGCGCGGCCTCTGCACCATAGGCCCGCAGCCTGGGTAGCCCCCCCTGCGTCGGCGCAACCGGCGGGGCGCGCGCCCCGCGCAGAGGTCCCCGACGGCACCTTCGCGGAACCTTTGTCGGTAAACCCGGCGGATTTGGTGGAACATTTGAAGGCCCCACCCCCCCTCCTCTACCCGATCTTCGAGGGAGAGGGGATCGATGGGGACGAGGGGAGGGGGGAGGACGATCGATAGGGGAGTGGAGGATGAGGAAGAGGGTCGAAAGAGGAGGCAACCCGGAGGACCTGGTGGAACATCTAAAGCCCCTCCCCTCCTCCGAGATGTGTTCCGTTCCTCCCCTCGATCCTCTTCCTCCTCCTCCTCGTTCCTCCTCCTCGCTCCTCCTCGTTCTTCCTGCTCCTCATATCTTCTCGTGTCGTCTCCTCTCCTCCTTCCTTCTCCTCTCCTCCTCATTCGTGTGGTCGGCCCAGGGGTCAGGGAATTCCGCGAAACGGCTTGGTGCGTAGACGCTCCAGCATCCCACATCTTGGCACGATGTGGAGCCTGCATGCCTCTTGGCCCACCATGCGATCTGGTGCATGCTCAGAGCCCTCCCCACTCCCCCCTGCGCGTGCCACCATGAGCCCCAGTCCGTCCGCTCGCTCGCTCGCTCGGCCCGAGCGAGCAAGACAGCCTCCCTCGTCCGTTTGGGCCGAGCGAACGGACCAGCGCGAGGAGGAGGAGGAGGAGGAGGAGGAGGAGGAGGAGGAGGAGGAGGAGGAGGAGGAGGAGGAGGAGGAGGAGGAGGAGGAGGAGGAGGAGGAGGAGGAGGAGGAGGAGGAGGAGGAGGAGGAGGAGGAGGAGGAGGAGGAGGAGGAGGAGGGAGGAGGAGGAGGAGGAGGAGGAGGAGGAGGAGAGGAGGAGGAGGAGGAGGAGGAGGAGGAGGAGAGGAGGAGGGAGGAGGAGGAGGAGGAGGAGGAGGAGGAGGAGGAGGAGGAGGAGGAGGAGGATGGGGACGAGGAGGAGGAGAACGTGTCCTGCTCCTGCCGGCCATCACCACCGAGTGCTGGGCCCGAGGAGCCCGCGTGTCGCCGCCTGGGGCTCCGCGCGCCCCTCCGCTCCGCTCCTCCCCGCCCCCCCCGCGGTGCCCCGCCTGTCTCGGGGCTACGGGGCGGCCGCGGGGGGCCCAGGGCATGGCGCGCGCGGGACTGCCGGGGCTCGAACGAAGACCGACACGGCGCAAGCCTGAGCTTTTACCAGCCTCGAACGTATCCCTATCCCTAAGATTGACACGCCAAAAGGCGATGACAATCTAAGGGATTCGCACTCAAAAAATAAGGGAATCCCTAAGATTGGCATCGTGATGAGGAGGTGCCCAGCATAGGGATAGGGATATGTTCCAGGCTGGTAAAGCTTTCGCAGCTCCGCGCGGATTTGGCTCTTGGTTTCCCACGCTCGGTCTTGCTTTGTTTCTGCTCCGTCCTCTGCGCTGCGACGGCTTGGAGCTCGTCAGTTGTTGTTCCAAGACTACTGTCGGGTAGCTCGCAGCAGGGATCGCTTGGACGGAAATCTCCAGGGGTGCGCCGGGAGTGGGTGGGCGCGAGGGGCCAACATTTTGGAAGCGTAACATCAGCGCGGCGGTGGCGTGAGGAGATCCGCTTTGGCACATGGCCGCATTGATGAACAGTAGTACCACGCCCTGCCCAGGCAGGTTCGTGGCATGGTAGGGGCGCTTTTCCCCCGCATCCTAAGTGGGGTTCGTGTTTTCTCTGGGCACCCCGCGAAGTACTCCCACTCGCCCCCATCCCTCCATCATTACGTCTTCCTCCTCCTCCTCCTCCTCCTCCGCCTCCTCATCATCATCATCATCATCATCACCATCATCATCATCATCATCATCATCATCATCATCATCATCATCATCATTCGCATCAGCATCAGAATAAGCATCATCACATGTAATCGTTCACTCGCGCATTATTCACCTGTTCAGTCATTCATCACTATCACTTACCACTCCTTCTCCTTCTCCTCGTCATCATCGTCATCACCATCTTCACTACCACAACACAATCGTCATCAGTATCATCATTATCACAATCTCATCAGGATCATCGACCATCGCCCGCCATCACCAGCATCGTCACCACCCCGTCATAGTCATCACCAGCAGCATCAGCATTGCACACATTCCTCGACTCACTCTCACACACACACACATGTCGAGGTAGTCTCGGGTGGGAGCCTCGTCTGTGAGTGAATTGCCAGGAAGTTTCAGGTGCGAGCCCCTTCTCTATGTGGCCCGCAGCTCAAATGAGCCATCTGGGCGGATTAGATAAACAGATTGTGATTGTCGTCGCTTTTGGGCTTTTACTGCCTGAATGTGGAGGAAGTATCGAGCGGGAGCCTTGTCTGTGAGTGCATTGCGAGGAGCTCTCAGGAGGGAGCCCCCTATGGGGCCCGCAGCTCACGTCAGTAATTCGAGCGGGCCATCTAAGAAGTTGTAACTGTCGTCAGTTTAGGGCTCTTCAGGCTTGAATGTGGAGGACATCTCTAGTGGGAGCCTCGTCCGCGAGTGACTTGCGAGGAAGTCGGAGGCGGGAACCCATTCCATTTGGGCTCCGCAGCTCATGCTAGTAATCCGAGCGGGTTATCCAACAAACTTCTATTTATCGTGAGCTTTGGGCGCCGCAGGCCTGAATATGGAGGAAGTATTTAGCGGAAGTTTCGTCTGTGAGTTGGTGGCGAGAAAATTCTGACGCGGGTGAGGTGGATTAAGACGCGCACTCGTCGCGACAAGCGGCGTCTCGGCGTGCCGTTCGTTCTCTTTGCGGGCGGTCGACAAGTGCAGCGCGATTGATTGAAGGCGATCCAGACGCGGGCCCGCGCCTCCTGAGCGTCCCGAACATGCACAAGACGGGGGACATCCACGCGTCTTACCGGCACAGGTCGGCATGGAGGCTCGGTTCACGGCGGTTCAGGAGGAGCTGAACAAGAACTTGGAGATCGTGCAGGAGGAGTGCGCCACCAGCGTGCCCTTCGGGTGTCTACGGCTCCGATCTACCAGGTGGTCGCCGAGCTGCTGCTACAGGGCGCTGAAGACGTTGACGACGACGGCGAAGCCGAGGCACGGGCGAGGAGCTGGCTCATGTTCAGGCCCAGCGAGCAGGAGCTCACATGGCAGAGTTTGGGCCGCGCGTCGTGCGCCGCTTGGGGTTCACGCTGACGCGCGCGTCCTCCACGCTTTTGCAGGGCCAGACGCTGCGCGAGGGCGCCGCCGTCGACTGCGCCAAGGATGCCGACGCTGGTCGCACGGGTACGTCGGACGAGCAGCGGTGGCTGCACCTCTGCGTCATGCTCTTCCGCGCAAAGCGCGTGCGACACATGCTGATCATGGGGCCGCCCACGCGAGACTTCCCGGAGCGCGGGCCGCCGCTCGACGAGTTCGACAAGAGAGCGATGAACTCCACGGATAAGGCGGAGCAGCTCGCGGCAGAGCTGGACTGCAAGCTGCCTCCCGCCTGAGCGCGGCCGCGATGAGCTCGAGACCTGCGGGGTTGTCCCAGCGGCTGGCTCCCGCACCCCAGCGGCTCGTGGGGTTGACCCGACGGCCTCGCCCGCGGGGTTGCCCCGACTGCTTGGCGACCCGGCCATCGGCGCCGAGGAACTTCGATTTGCCTTGGCCACGAGCCAGGGGAGGTGCGCGGGGGGAACAGGCAAGAGGATAATACATCAGGGAGAATGCGTGGGATGGCGAGGAGGAAAGAGAGTAGGAGGAGGAGGAGGAGGAGGAGGAGGAGGAGGAGGAGGAGGAGGAGGAGGAAGAACAGGAGGAGGAAAAGGAGGAGGGACGGGGGGGAGGTGCAGGAGGAGGAGGAGGACGAGGAGGAGGAGCAGGAGGGGGACCAAAGCAAACCCAAGAGTAATCGACGACGTTGGAAATAACCATACCTCGAAGCTCCCTCTTCATAGGCCCCCACAGCGGTTCAATTCCATTGAGGGAACTGCCTCGTCGAAAGACAATCGTTTGAAGATCCTGAAGCATGCCAAAACATAGTTGCCGGGATTTCAACGCCACGTATCAACTGACTGTTGCGTCTTGACGATCCAGAATCGCGCCATGACGCCATTTCTGAGACTTCGACACCGCGAATCAGCAGAAACGTTGCACCCGCATAGTCCTGAATCCTTCCAACACCATGATCGGTACGTTGATGATGGGAATCCGTGGAACGCTTTGCAACTGTTGAAAACGATTGTGCGCGGCGCTCAAGCGAGGGCCACATTTTGAAAACGAGACCCGCCATCAATCCGTGAAACCCTTGCAAATTTTGAAAGCGAATGCGCGCGGCGCTTAGGCGAGAGCCGCATTTTGAAAACGACCCGCACTGAATTCGTCAAACTCTTGCCAATGTTGAAAACGACTGTGCGCGGCGTTGGGGCGAGAGCCACATTTTGAAAACGACCCGCCCTGAATCCGAGGAGCTCTTGAACAATTTGAAAACGAATGTGCGCGGCGCTCAGGCGAGGGCCACATTTTGAAAACGGCCCGCCCTGAATCCGTGAAACTTTTGCCAATTTTGAAATCGGATGTGCGCGGCGCTGGGGTGAAAGCCAAATTTCGAAAACGACCCGCCCTGAATCCGTGAAGCTCTTGCAAATGTTGAATGTACGCGGCGCTGGGGCGAGAGCCACATTTTGAAAACGGCCCGCCCTGAATCCGTGAAACTTCTGCCAATTTTGAAAAGGAATGCGCGCGGCGCTGACGCGAGAGCCACATTCTGAAAACCACCCGCCCTCCATCTGTGAAACTGTTGACATTTTTAAAGCTTCGGAGTCATAAGTGGTGAGGAAGTTTCAGGCGAAACGCCCAGCCCGCCGTAAAAACCGGCTTCGGGGTGCGACAGGGAGGAGTTATAAGGAGAGGGAATGGAGGAGGAAGAGTAGGAGGAGGAGGAGGAGGAGGAAGAGAAGGAGACGAGGAGGAGGAGGAGGAGGAGGAGAAGGAAGAGGAGGAGACGGAGGATGACCATGACGAGGAGTAGGAGGCGCAACAGAAAGTGGGAGGGGAGCCTCCACCAAGGCGAAGGGGGAAAAACGATAGGCAAGCTAAATTATAGATTCCCGCGTGGGGCCCGATCGTCGAAGTAATTTCGGGTCCGGCGATCACCCGGTTTGTCGGCCTCGCCCCCGCCCCCCAGGATAACGTAATTTTGTCGGTTGTGCACTGCCAGGGGGGGCGGAGCGAGTTCGCAGGGAACGTTGTGTTCAGCGGCGCCTTGGTGTGCGCAAGAGCATGTTGGTGTTTGGATGCGCGTTGGTGAAGCGTTGGGGTTTGGAGTGGCAGGGGGAGGCAACAACGACGACGACGACGACGACGATGACATCGACTAGTGATCGACGTCGTCCATAGGCATCCGGAGGTGCACGTGAGCAGCGCGTGCACAGGCATTGCGTTGTGCACAGTCACCAAGGCGATTTGGTGCACGCATGTGTTGTTGTCGTTGTTGTTGCAGCAGGATCTGTTGTGTACGCAGGCGTTGTGGTGTACGCCAGGTTAGGTGCACGCAAGCTTCGCGGTCCACGCAGGCAAGTGATGCCCCCAATCACTATAATGTAGACAAGTGTTCTGGTGCACGCAATTGATGTTGCAACGACAGCTACGCGGCAGCATCCCATGCATAGTGGAGTGCAGAGCATTGTGAAGCGCGGCCATTGCGGTGTACCACACCATGTGTACACAGGTGCTGCGGTGTACGCACCCGCTGTTGTGCTAACGGTCGCTACAGTGCTACGGTGCACGTTGTAGGCCCAAAACTCGGAACCGTTCCCTTCGCCGCAAAAAACAATAATCACATGTACCATATGTGTTGGATTTGATACGTTCGGATCCCCCACGATTTTCTCGACATCGGTCCTTGCGGGGCTTTGGAAGTGTACGCATTTTGTCCTGTGGTGTATACCGGTACCGGCACTTCGGTGCACCAGAGCTGTGGTCCACACATATCGTGCTGAAGCAGCAACCGTGGTACACATAAGTGTCGCAGTGTACGCAGGCACTGTGGTGTCCACGTGCGCTGTTGTGAACACGGCTGCTGTAGTGTACACTAGCTTTGTGGTGTACGCAATCACTGTTGTGTAAACATGCGCTGCGGTGTACCCAAGCAGCTATGGTGTTCAAAACATCGTGGCGTACACTCGACAGGCAGTGTGGTGTACACAGACATGGTCGGCCCCAAACGTGGAGACCGTAGCAAGGGCCAGGAAAGTCCAGAGTCACACACAGCTTAAATATTGAAATTGATACGTTCGGGCCTCTGGCGATGTTCCAGGTTTGGCCTCCGTCGGGACTTTGGAGGTGCACGGAAGCGCTGTGGCGCAAATGTTGGCCATGCGTTGTGGTGCACGCGGCTCTTGTGGTGGGCAGAAGCATCGGGGTGTACACAGGCGCTGTGGTGCACGCAGCTGCTGCAGTCACACACAGGCATTGTGGTGTACACAGGCGCTGTTGTGTAGGCAGGCGCTGCGGTGTACACAAGCAGCGGTGGTGTCGCCGTGGAAGGTGTACACTAGACAGGAAGTGTGGTGTACACGGACATGGTCGGCCCAAACGGGGGGACCGTACCCCAGGCCAGAAGAAACACGAATCACACATAACTCACATGTTGAGTTTGATACGTTCGGGCCCCCCGCGATGTTCCAGATTTGGGTTCTGTCGGTGTCTTGGATGTGCACGGAAGCGCTGTGCGCAAATGTTCGCTATGCGCTGTGGTGCGCGCGGCTCTTGTGGTGGGCGCAAGCATCGGGGTGTACACAGGCGTTGTGGGGCAAGCAGAAGTTGCCGCAGCAGCACCTGTAGTGTAGAGCGTTGTGGCGCACACATTCTTTGGTGTTCACAAACGTTGTGGTGCACGCGTGTACTATAGTGAAGATTCCGCGGCTACTCTCAGCAATCCCATCCCGCACATCCCAATGCTAGCTTTCTGGACGTATCCCTAGGCATTCTCAGACGGCGCCCGCATCGTCGCAGCACCAATAGCAGCATCTTCGCAGCTCGGCTGCCCCCCCCACACCTGATCGCCGATTGAGAAAAGCCTCGTATAGAGCGCCACCCCTCGAGTTAGAGTTGCCTGGCTTCTCGGCCCTCGCCAGCTTGTAGCGTGGGTGCAGAAAGCGGACGAACCCGACGGGGCTTGAGTAGACAAATTCCTCTGCTGCGTTGTCTTGCTCCCTCACCTCTAGGTCGTTTTCCGAGGGTCCTTTCGACGAAGGACAGCTGGCTACAGCCATGGTTTCGTGTTTCTTGCGGTCCATGGAGCTGGCGTTCGCGCGCGCACGCATAGATGCTGTAGCTGTGGGAGCTACTGTCGCGACTCGAATCGCGTGCCACGTCTTCCTCGTCAAGTTTTTCATGACTCGTGAATACAAGTTCGTGAGTTCTCCTCTTCATACTGCCCCGCGCTGAGTGCACAAGGCTCCAGCGCCTCCAGTAGGCCGCACGAGCCTCACAGACGGCCACGAAGGCCTCCAATGTGCAAAATTGCTCCAGAGGCCCCTGGAAGACTTCCTCCGGCGCCACTCGGAGGACAGGTCGCCTCAGGAGTGTCCCAGAAAGCCCCAAAGCGGCGCCTTAAGGTTCCCAACAATTACTGTGACTGCTGGGGTGCTGGGGCCCTGCAGGGGCCGTCTCGGTGACAAGCCACCGAGAAAGACCAAGGTGACCACAAGACGATCCTCCTCTCCTCCTCATCTGTCCTCGTCCTACGGAGTCACATCACGTTGGCTCAAGACTGAGTTTCATGTGGTGTCATATTTGATACTGTAGTCTCATTTGTCTTCAAGGTAGTTGTCATGGCTGACTCATCAGTATCTTGTTATATTCTTCTGGCGCTGCTGAGCGGGGCGGCCGCGCTGCATTCAGAACTTACAACCAGCGCGCACAGTTCGCGCTCTCTGCGCAACGCCGAGGATCACCAGCTGAAGCCGCACCAAGTTTCACTGGCGGACGCGTCCACAGTCTCCTCGGGGAGCGCGACCGTGGATGCCGTCCCGGTGTCTACCCCCCATGTCGAGCCGGGCGCCACCAGCAACACCAGTCGCGAATACAACATCATCCGCAATTACAAGCTGCGGCTGTGCAATGCCTTCGCGTGGCCCGAAGCGATAGAAATGAGCCGCGTGCAGGAGCCTAAGTTGGTGGAGTATCCGCTGCCGTACAAGGCGTGCCACGACTACACGCTCCCACTTTCGACGGGGGACGAGCTGCAGTTCAAAGCAGGAAGCGATCGCATTGGCACCTTCGAGGTGCGCTCGCTGCCAGAAAACCCAGAGGACTTGCTCATGATCGTGCCGCATCGTCGCGACTCCTACTCGCAGACGGTCGTCTTCGAATCCCACGTCTTCAAGCGGACCGGCAGCGCCCAGGTCGCAGTACTGGACGTGTACAAGGGCCAGCAGTTGTCCCCGATCATTGTCGCTACTGGGCACGTGCACGAGGTGTTGCCGTATGGCTCGGTCGTGGGGCTCGCGCCTGGTGCGTACGACATCTTGCTCGGCAGCAAGGACACTTCCAGCAACGAGAGCCGCATGGACGCCGACGTGAAGTGGAATGCCGCGAAGGCCCCTGCCAAGCTCGACATCCTGAAGGAGGGGAACTACGTGGTCATGCGCACGGGCATGGGTGACTCTGCGTTCCCAGAGGAGCTGGTGGCCTTCCCTTCTCAGAGCGGCGCCGCGCGCGGAGTTCTGCAGGCAGTGCTCCTGGCGGCGTTGGCGGCCTGGCAGTTTGCGCTCGCCTGAGGGCCGGTGCGCGCACAGTCAGTCAGTTCCGAGGCCTGGGCGCTCCCGTCGCTTCTTCCCCTCCATGCCCGCAGGTGGGAGGATCGCTCTGCACGAACGAAATTGGCGCGGGAAGAAGGGGCACAATGCTCAACAGCAGTTCACATGCATTTTGAGCAGGACTCGCTGTCCGCGCCGCCGCGGCGTATGTCCGTTTGAGACAGAAGTTCGCCTACCCAACAGCGGCCGCTGTTGGCTTGGGACAACATTGGTTGTTGGGCATTGTGCCCATGTTTTCCGTACCCATATCGGGCGTCCAAAATTGCTTGCGGGGATGGGAGCGGGCTGTCCTGCAGGGGCGTCTGGGGGCCTGGTCTCGCGGGTGGTGCTTTCAGCGCGCGCGAAGAGGGGGAGGGCAGCATGGGCCGTCCGCACGCTCCTCGTTTTCATTTCTAAGCGATCGGCTGCGGAAATTCGTCAGCATATCGACCTTCTCATGCCCTCGCTTTTGCTCCCGTTGCAGCGGAGATCATTCAATGCGTCGGTCTGTTTGTCACTCGCGCCTGGGCGTGTCAGGCTGACAGGCTGAGTTGCATGTGACATCCGCCTGCGGACACCTCAGAAGTAGTACATCAGCAGTCAGGAGGTGTTCGCTCTTTCTTCTCCTCCCTCCCCCTAACCATACTCTCATTGCTCTGTGTTCAGCAGCGGAGATCATTCCACGGGTCGCTTGGCATACCACTCGCGCACTGGCGAGTCAGGTTGCTGAGCCGATTTGCCGTCCCGCGTGCAGACGATTTCACATGTTATATTGTAGAGCAGGTTGCTCCCGATCCTTCCTCTCTCTCTCTCTGCCCCTATCACCCCTCCCTAGTCCCCCTCCATTGTATTTGAGTGCCCTCGCATTCGACCTTCTAGCAGTGAAGATCATTAAGCGAGCCTGTCAATTTGCTTGTAGTTCAACGCGTCAGGCTGAATGCTGATGTGTGTGAAGACCGCTCGCAGGCCTCCCATCGACTTTGCCGCATCTTGCGGAGCTGCTCGCTTTCTTTTTCCTACGCATGATTCCTCCACCTACGAACGTGCGCCTCGCCTTCACTTTGATCGTTCAACAGGGGGGGACTCTTCAGCGGGTCACTCGAGCATGGGCGTGCCAAGCTATTGGGCCGACTTGCAGGTAAGCTTCGCCTGCTGCTAAAAAGGACCGAGAGCCCATCACCGCCCCATTCAAAGTCCCATACGGCTTACAACCCCCCCTGGCCGCCCCAAAGGTGGATTTACCGAGCGTGTTCATCAGAGTACGGTAGAGTTATCGCGCCCAAGACCCTTCAAGATTCCCCCCAAAAGGCATTCCAAGGGCGAGGGAAATCTGTAACGAATCAGCAACTCGCCAGGACGCCATTCCCAGTGCTGATTCCGCGTGTCCAGAGCCAATTGTAGGCCGCTTCGTCTTTTCGAGTTCCCAGAACGTCACTTCCAGGCATCATTTTGCTCGTCTGGAGCCGGCTGTAAGCCACGCTAGGCTGTTCGTCTTCCCAAGACTCTCACTGGGACAGATCTGGCATGCCCAGAGCCAACTGTTGGTCAGTTCGGGCTGCTGTTCGTGTTCTCAGAACGCCAACGATGAGACTGGTTCTGAACGTCCCGAGCCAACAGTAAGCCACTTTGGGCTCTTCGTGCTCCTAGGATTCCTTGTCCTGGCATTGATTAGCAATCGCATCCTGGCATCCTCGCATCCTGGCAATTTGGCGTCCTGGCGCCACTGGTATCTCTGGCGCCCCGAGCATCCGAGTCATCCAGGCATGGGCGCCGCAGGCCTGACACAGTCTCACAGGTCATCATAATCACGTCCTCGCTTTCACACTCACGCCACTCACGTACTCAGTCGCAAACTCCGATGCTCACCTACATGTTCACGCATTCACACACACACACACACACACACACACACACGCACACACGCACACACACACACACGCACACTCATCTTGAGGAAGTCTCGAGCGGAAATTTCGTCGGATTCGACCGTCGGAGTAATTTCAGTTTCGGGCATTGTGGCATGTATGATCTTGGCCTTTTCCCAAATAGCCTTGAGTTAGTGGTTTTTCATTTGTAAGGCGGGGCCGCAGAAGAGTCTCACGTCGGGAACGGAAAGCCCCAGGCCGCCCTGTCCGGCAGCCGATCCAGCAGCCGGTGCGGCAAGCGTGTTGACATTTCCTCCGCATGTATGCGGGAAATGTGTTTCCGTTCCGAGGCCAGCTACATGCTTGGTTTGGACTGTCACGATCCCTTGTAGAAGATACAACGGTGCACATGGCCGTGCCCTCGCCCTTGTCACACGGCCACGTGGCTGGTAAAACACATTGCAGTGCACATGGCCGTGCACATGGCCACGCTCCCTGGAAAAGAATGCAGTACGGTGCTCAGGGACGTGCTCTCAACCTTGTCGCACGGCCACATTCCGTTGTAAAACATACACCACGGTGCACATGACCGTGCCCTCACCCCTACCACACGGCCACGATCTCGATTCTTTGTTAAAAGACTCCAGTGCACATGGCCGCGCTCTTATCCCTGTCATACGGCCACGATCCATAGTAAAAGACACTGCGGTGCACAGGAACGCGCTCTCAACCCTGTCGCACGACGGGTCCCCCTGGTAAAACACACACACACAAACCACGGTGCACATGGCCGTGCCCTCATCCTTGTCACATGGCCACGATCCCTAACTTAAAACATCTCTACAGTGCACATGGCCGCGCTCTTATCTCTGGCATGCGACCACGATCCCGAGCAAAGCTACACTCAACGGCGCACATGGCCGTGCATTCACCCCTGTCACACGACCACGTCCCCTGGTAAACTACTACGGTGCACAGTGTTGTGTTCTCACCTCGTCACACGGCCACGCTCCCTGGGGAACAGATGTTATGTTGCACATGGCCGTGACTCTCACCCCTGTCACGCCTAGGAGTCGTTTGGAATGCATAGGCATGCACGTCTTCACTCGCCGACCTCCTATTCCTCGCTTCGCCTCTTCTTTGGTGCAGATAGGGTGTTCTGCTGGGCTCATCAGATGGCCGCCGCCGCGCACGAGAGGGGGCACCAGGGCAACTCAGGACCATGGTCACCAGCGCAGTCGCCCGCGCTGGCACGGGCACAGCAGACACTGCGGTCTTGCCAGCTCGGTATCCTGGTGGAGGCAGCTGGTGCCTGGGCTTCCGACAGGATGGCCCTCTGCAGGGTCGGAGTGGGCATCGGAGCAGCGGCACACGAGAAGGACGCAGGTGGACTTGATCCTCCGGGTGTCTTCCAGAGGTGCCGAAGCGGTCTCAGACCCTGGGCGCCGACGTCAGCGCCTGCGCCTGCGGGACGTCGCGCAGCTCCGCGGCAGCACCCGCCCACGAGCGGCTGCGGAGCAGGAGCGCGCGGCGTCTGCAGCCGGCGAGGGCCTGGAGATCGATGGTTTGGGCGTCGCCACGGCCTGGTCTGGCTCGGAAGCTGGGGCTTCAGCTTCGCGGCCTGGCTGGGCCGCAATTCTCAGCCGGGGCGCCCTGGCGTGCGTTCGGTCGTTGGGGACCTGGTCCGCGGGGCCTCGCGTTGTCTGCTTGGGAAGCGGGCATCCGACCTGATGGCTCGGGGAGCGGTCGTTGGCGCGCCGGAGTAGATACCCCGGTTGGGAGGTCCCTAATCCAGTCCAGCTTCCTCCTCTTCTTCCTTGCGTCGTCCTTCTTCCTTTCGTCTGGTCCTCTCGGTCCGTCTCCCTCCGTCCTCTTCGTCCTCCCTCTCTCTCCTACTCTTCTGGTCTCCTCCGTCCGTCCTCCTCTTGCTCCTCCTCCTCCTCCTCTCCCTCCTCCCCCTCCCCCTCCTCCTCCTCGTCCTCCTCCTCCTTCTCCTCCATTCGTCCCCTCCGTTTTCTATCGTCTCCGCCATTCTTCCTTCATCTCCACCTCCTTCATCTCCACCTCCTTGTCCTCCCACCCGCCTTTCGTCCTCCTCCACTATCCTCGTCCTCCTTCTCCTCCTCTTCGTCCTCCTCCTCCTCGTCCTCGCCCCCCCCCTCGTCCGGCGCCCTGGCAGGTGCTGGAAGAGGCGGAGAGCCGATCCCAGGCGGGCTTGTCGGCGGCAGCGGCAGCGGGGCCAAAGCGTGGCGGGCTGTCGCCCCGGGCGGCCGCCGAGGAAGAGAGGGTCCTCGACGAGGACGGTGCTCGGGGGGCATCTGGGCAGGAGGAGGAGGAGGCTGGTGGAGGCAGGAGGAAGGAGACGGAGGAGGACGAGGAGGAGGAGGAGGAGGAGGAGGAGTTACGGAGTTACGGGTATTGCGACTGCGTCGGCTATTGATCGGGCAATTTGAATGTGTTGCCTCTTACAGCTGGCCTTCTCGGTCTTGCTGCAGAGCTTAGGCCGCAGCCCTCGAGAGGTCCTATCTAGACAATCGGATCGATTACCGTTAGCTACTCCAGATTTCGTAATAAAAGGAGGGGGGTCTCATTTCGGGGGGGGTCTCTTCCAGGCTATCTTGGAGGGCCTGGGGGGGTCTGGGGACGATGTTTTGGAGGGTTCTCCCACGGGGGGGGTCTAAAACTTCTCGTCTGGGAGGGTTGAGACCCCCTCCCTTTTATTACGAAATCTGGAGTACCTTGCTGCATGCCTTGCTAAGCTTTGCTCGCTGCTGCGCCGAAGCACACCCGCAAACTTGGCAGAACCACAGCCCAAGCCCCAGATGAAACGCGAATGAATGTATGTTATGAGCGCACCCCCCGAAACGTGCGCTTGCTGCCCAGGAGGGGATCTCTGAACAACGCCGTCCACAGTGATTGAGTCACGTGAAAACAATGTGAGCTCAGCCACTCGGTCTTGCACGCGAGAGAGGTCGATATTTCGCAGCCGGAACAGCTGTGCCCATCACCCTGGAGGCAGTGCGGCGAGGACAAAAAGGGCACCCAAGCTGGCGGCAGGCGGCCGCACGATCGCGGTCATCCTCCGCTGTCGACGCCAGGCCCTGGGCTGAGTCTCCAGGGCCTCCTCGGCCGTGCTAGCTCCTAACGTTCTCTGTAGCATGCGCACGCGCACAGCAAACGCCAGGCTCTCGGCCTGCTGCACTCCTGCGCGCGTGCTGGCCGACTGGCGTGCAACGTCCACGCCTGCAGCAGCACACATGTCAGTAGCAGCTTTTCCTGCGATGAGGATGCGAAGAGCGTGAGGTCCTGCCGTGTGCTCAGCAGCCAGATGTGAGGTGGTGGACGGAACTGTGCACACAGGACCAAGTTCCCGACTCAATTCGATTCCGATTCTCCGCCAGAGGTCCGCATCAGAGCCCCAGGGTGGGCGCCATCGAGCTTCATGCCACCCTGTGTATACAATGTGTCCGTGGCTCTCCCTCAAGACGACTCACTGAGAAAACCTCTCGAGCAACAGTTTGCCTCGGACCAGGTAGCGCTCCCCACAAACCGCTGTCGATGACCTTGTCATCGTTCGGCCCCTGGAACGGCGCCAGCCCGATCCCGACGCGACGAAGATGTGAGGTGTGAGTGGTGAGTTGCCTTGCAAACGCTGGCGTCGCCGAACATGAAAAGAGGGGGTTAGCAGCGGTCCCTTGTCCAAGTCCCTCAGAGCCGTTCCGTTTTGCAACACGCCACTGTTCCGAGCTCGGGGGCTCCTCGACCTGCGCCCAGGGCTTCGGCAGCAGCCCGCGTGTCCAGAAGCACGCCTCGGCCTGCACTGTGGCGCAAGCCTCGGAAGTACCTGTGCCACTCGTGTCACATATGGGAAGTGGCTCGCGAGATGGACACCCCCACACTCGATGGAAGCTAGTCTCTCTGGCCTGTTTGCACACAGTGCACTTCAGGGAAATTGTTTGATTGCAGCGAGTCTGCCTCCGAGTACGAGGGCAATTCGCTCCTGCCGCTGCTGCTAACACCAAACCCGCCAAACGACTCCCACCAGGTGCCTGCTCGAGTTGTCGCAAACGCTGCCTGTAGAAATGCTTACAGACGCCATCTCCCATTCCAGATCATCTGACATGTTTGGCAGCGTCAGCTCACATCTTGGAATACACCTTATCTTGCTGTTCCTGGGGAAACATGTCTGGTACGTCCACGTCTGGATATCCTGCCAAAGGCTCGATCTTGAAGTCCCAGCTGCTAGACCCACTGGGGATGTCTCAGGAGGTCGGGGAAGTAGGATGCAACCCCGCGTCCAGCAGGTACGGAGGTGATGACGGTCTCCTGCGGCCCCCGAACATTGCGGCAGCGTTGTGCTGCTGGAGCAGATGCCAGTTCTCGTGCCATGCCTTCCCGCGCGCGTGAAGCCCCTGCGCGCATGCTGCTCTCCGTAACCCGTGCTGCGGACCACGCTCCGGAGGTCCCGACGGGCAGGCGAGAGGCGGGGGGCGCGCCGGGGAGCTCGGAGGTCGAGGAGCGCGGTGGCGCACCTGCTCGAGGGGCGGGGGGCGGATGCGTCGACGAGCCTGCGCCATGCGGCTGCAAGCTCCAGGAGGGGGGGGGAAACGCAGACGCCATGAATCGTCGACTCCCAGGAAGATCTGTGAAGATATCGGAACTGGGGGGGGGAGACGAAAAGCCAGCACATCTGGGAAAATATAGGGCATCCGGGGATTTGTGTGTATTTATGAGTGTGTCCTTGGGCCCCTTATAAAGATGCCCTCCAAATGCTCCGTGCAACTCATGTGCATATAACCTTGCCGGTGCAGCGCCTCGCTGCTCTGGCCGCGTGGTGGCTCTACGCATCCGCTCTAGTCGCCGCCGGGTTAAGGTGCCTGCCTGGCATGCTTCAGCTTGTAGCCCTTGGCCGCGGCCGGACGCGCCATGGCCCGAGCGTCCTCGATGTGACTGCAAACCACAGCACTATGCTGATGGCGTCTTGAGGTTCGCCTCCTCCATGCTACGACACATACCAACTGCGCATTTGACGATTTGCCTTCGCGTTTGCTGCCTCGATCATTGAAACACATGGCTACGGTTGTCAACCCACAGCCGATGAGGAATGTTCATGTGTACCGATGTAACCTTAGTCATCATGCAGTGTGTCGCACCCTTTCCGAGACGCCTGCCCGCTCTCAATCCTTGCACGAGGGGGCGGGTTGGGCAGCAAGGCGGTCCGCACGTTCCAGCCTGACGAGCGCATCGGGTCAGCCATGTACTGCTGGAGTTCCAGCCCTGGGATCTCGGCTGGGAGTTCTGGACGGAGCGCCGCTGGCCCGACGTGACGGCATCCCGCACGATCGCAACAGGGTGCAATATTATCAAGAGGCCCGTTCCCGCGCGCAGCGCCGAGCCGCGCGGGGCGCTCCTCGCCAACTGCCCGCAAACATATTTTCCGACTGCTGCGTTACCTCGAAATGGTTGCGTCCCAGTGAGCTTCGCATTGGTCGGTCCACGTCCCGACGTGCCTCTCGCGAGTCTGAGACCACGTCCGCCTCGAGTGAGACATGACACCTATTATTTAAAGGCTGCCGCCTCTGCCGCCGACCCCAAATAAATGCATGTATTGTTTGTGCGTTGCGTCGGTTGGGGGGAGACCTCCCTCTCCCAAATCCCTCGTACTGGGCTCCTGGGGGAAGGGGTTGCTGAGGTGGCATCATTTCACACGCCGACGGAGTTCAGGAGGAATCTTGGGCCTTCTTGGAGCCGTCTTGAGGTCGCAGAAGCTTGTCGTCATGCGATCTGGGAGTCTTTCGGAGGCTTTCGTTTGCTATCTTGAGCCATGTTGTGCTTCCTTGAGCCATCTTGGACGTCATCCCGGGCTGGGGTTCATCTTGGGCTCGCTGAGGCCCTCTTGGAGCCATGTTGGGTCCTCTTAGGCGCCCCATCCCTCGCGACGCGCGCCGAAGGGCTAAACGCGTCCCCGAAGGGGAAGCGGGCGGTTGCCAAAGGAATCTCTCGAAACCACCTACGCTGAATAGGAATCTGGCGGGAGCAGAAGCCGCGTGGCCAGAATGCACAAATGAGTTTGGGCTGGTGTGCCGTCCGACGCATCAGACTCGCAGGGCGGGGCAGGGAGTGACGCAGCTGGAAGAGGCGGAGGAAGCGCGCGCTTGGGAGAGCAGGTACCTCGACGGGGACGTGCAGTACCTTCAAGAGCGGAAGCAGCACCACGTGCATCTTGAGAACCCAGAGACGGGGGAGAGGGTGCCCTTGCCAGCGTGTCGTCGGAAGGACAACCCGAAGCTCTGTAAGGCCGATTTCCCGCGAACGGCGCAGCTCATCGACCATCCGGTTGTGATCTGCCCAGGGCTGGCGACGCAGCTGGATATGCCGAAGGCAGGGAGGCGGAACCGCGTCGGGAGTTTGCATGGGCCCATGAACCATGAGAGTCTGAATGGGACACACCCATGCATGCTTGCCGCGCAACGTTTCAATTCGGACGTGCAGCTGCCGTACAGGTTGCCGATCACCAGCGAGAGCTGCACGTGCGGCAAAAGATGTTCGGAGAAGCATACCGACGCAGCCATCGCCAAGGTGGTCCAGATGGCTCAGGACGCCCAGGCAGGGTATGCGTGCGATTACTGCACGAAGCGGCAGCCCATGGCGTTCCATGAAGTCCGCGAGTGCTCCAAAGGCATCGAGAAGGTCAGCCGACAGCTTCGCGTCGCTGCAAGGAGGGAGGACGTGAGAACTTGTGTAGTGTGCGAGAAGGCGCAACAGAAAGAGTGTTTCTCTGAAAAGATGTGGGCCGGCAGGGCAGATCATCACCGCAAGTGCAATCGATGCATCGACGACGCGAAGCTGCAGCGCGGGAAGTGGAAATGCATTGAATGCAAAGGCGCTTTTGGCAGAGAAGAATACAGCAGCTGGTTGGCCGGGCGAACGACGCAGAAGGCGGATGGGAAGCAAAGGTGCAACGTGCGCTGTGCTCGCCAAGAGCGCAAAAGGAGGGAAGTCGCTGAACGGAGCCATAAGTCAGTGACGAAAGTGCGTAAGACTGGATAGCTGTTGCCACAGCCGACAAGAGGGGCGATGGACGCACGTGCCAGTCGTGGCCAGGCGGGGAATGTGAGTCGTTTTGGGGTGAGAAATCGTGGGGTCGTGGGTGCCAAGAACAGAGCCCAAAGGCTTGGGGGTGTCGAGAGGGGGTGGAGGGGAGGCGGGGGGGGGGGGAAGGATATTGGTCGATTTTGGGCGAGAAATCGTGGGGTCGGGGGTCCCAAGAACAGAGCCCAAAGGCCTGGGGGTGTCGTGGGAAGGGGGGGGGGCGGGTGGGTGGTGGCCAGGTGGGGGCGAGGTGGCTGGGTGTGGGTCGTTTTTAGGCGAGAAATCATAGGGTCGGGGGTCCCAAGAACGGAGCCCAGAGGCCTGGGGGTCTCGAGGGGAGGTCGTGGCCAAGTGGGGGGTGTGGGTCGTTTTAGAGCGAGAAATCGTTGGGTCGAGGGTCTCAAGAACAGAGCCCAGAGGCCTGGGGGTGTCGCGGAGGGGGTGGTGGCCAGGTGGGGGGTATGAGTGAGTTTGGGCGAGAAATCGCGGGGTCGCGGGTCGCAAGAACAGAGCCCAAAGGCTTGGGGGTGTCGAGGGAGGGCGCAGGCCAGGGAGGGTCCAGGTGAGGGGCATGGTGGAGGGTATCGGTTGATTTTGGGCGAGAAACCGCGGGGTCGGGGGCCCCAAGAACAGAGTTCAGAGGCCTGGGGATGCCAGGCCAGGAGGGGGTCCAGCTGAGAGACCAGGTGGGGGGAGGGGGGGAGGGGGGGGATATGGGTCGGGGGCCCCAAGAACAAGAGCCCAGGGACGCTTGGGGATTGTCAGGGGGGTGTGGCGAGGTGTGAAAATTAGTCGTTTTGGGGCGAGGACATCGCGGGGTCGAAGTCCCAAGCACAGGAGCCAGGGGCCTGAGGAGTCGAGGGCGGGGTGGGGGCGAGGTTTGGGGGCGGCGATTTGGGGAGGGGAGTGGTCGTTGTTGGGCAAGAAATCGTGGGGTTGGGGGATCTCAAGAACAGAGCCCAGGAGCCTGAGGATGTCGAGGGGGGGTGGAGGCGAGGTGGGGGGTATCGGTTTGTTTTGGGCGAGAAATCGCGAGGTCGGGGGTCCCAAGGACAGAACCCAGAGGCTTGGAGATGTCAAGGGAGGGGGGGGGGGGATGCGAGGTGGGGGGCGAGGTGGGGAGTATCGGTCGTTTTTGGGCGAGAAATCGCGGGGTCGGGGGTCCCAAGAACAGAGCCCAGAGCAGAGGCCTGGGAATGCCCAGGGGTGGGGGTGGGGTGATGTGGTGCGAGGCGGGAGGTATCGGTCGTTTTTGGGCGAGAAATCGTGGGGTCGGGGGTCTCAAGAACAGAGCCCAGAGGCCTGGGAAGTCGAGGGGGGGGAGGGGGGGGGGAGGGGGAAGCCAGGTGGGGGAACGAGGTGGGAGGTATCGGTCGTTGTTGGGCGAGAAATCGCGGGGTCGGGGGTCGCAAGAACAGAGCTCAGAGGCCGGGGGATGTCGAGGGGGGTGGAGACGATGTGAGGGGCGAGGTGGAGGGTATCGGTTTGTTGTGGACGCGAAATCGCAAGGGTCGGGGATCCCAGGAACAGAGCCTAGAGGCTTGGGGATGTCGAGGGGGGGTGGAGGCGAGGTGGGGGGCGAGGTGGGGGGTGTCGGTCGTTTTTGGGCGAGAAATCGTCGGGTCGGGGGTCCGAAGAACAGAGCCCAGAGGCCGGAGCCCTGGGGATTGGCGAGGGGGGGTGGGAGGCCAGGTGGAGGGCGATGGTGGGGGGTACGTCGTTTTTGGGCGGTTTGTGTTGGGCGAGAAATGCGAGAAGTCGTAGGGGTCGGGGAGATCCAAGAACAGAGCCTAGAGGCTGGGGGATGTTCTAGAGGCTTGGGGATGTCGAGGGGGGGTGGGGGCCAGGTGGGGGGCGAGGTGGGGGGTGTCGGTCGTTTTTGGGCGAGAAATCGCGGGGTCGGGGGTCCGAAGAACAGAGCCCAGAGGCCTGGGGATGTCGAGGGGGGGTGGAGGCCAGGTGGGGGGCGAGGTGGGGGGTGTCGGTCGTTTTTGGGCGAGAAATCGTAGGGTCGGGGGTCCCCAAGAACAGAGCATTAGGGGGGGGGGGGGGGGGAGGCGATGTGGGTGGTATTGGTCGATTTTGGGCGAGAAATCGTGGGGCCGAGGGTTCGCAGAACAGAGCCCAAAGGCTTGGGGATGTCGAGGGGGGGCGGGAGGCGAGGTGGGGGGTATCGGTCGAGTTTGGGCGAGAAATCGCGGGGCCAGAGGTCCCAAGAACAGAGCCCGAAGGCCTGGGGATGTCGAGGGGGGGTGGGGGCGAGGTGGGGGGTATCGGTCGATTTTGGCGAGAAATCGTGGGGTCGGGGGGCCCCAAGAACAGAGCCCAAAGGCCTGGGGATGTCGAGGGGGGGTGGAGGCGAGGTGGGGGGGTGGGGGGGGGGGGAGGGGGGTCCAAAGAACAGGGGCCAGGTGAGCGGCGGGGAGGAGGGCGTTGGGTGTTTTGGGTGAGAAATCGTCGATGGAAGGTGCTAAGAATAGAGGCTACCTTTGATGGAACGGACGGGGCCAGGTGGGGGGGCGGGAAGGGGGGCGATGGTCAGCTTTGGGTGACGAATCTTGGGGTGTGGGGCGTGGTGGGCCACAGCGGCTCGACGGGGTGGGGGTGCCAGGGCGCGAAGATGGATATCGCTCGCTGTTGGGCGAGAGATGTTGGGGGTGTGGCTAAGCGGGGCCACTTTCCCGCACACGCCTCTGGGGTCGGCGGATTTAATCGGGCGCGCAGCCCTAACCGTGGTTGTGGTGGTGGTTGTGGTTGCGGTGGTGGTGGTGGTGGGTTGTGGTGGTGGTGGGTTGTGGTGGTGGTGGTGGCGGTGGTGGTGGTGGTTTGTTGTGGTAATGGTGGTTGTGGTGGTGGTTGTTGTTGGTGGTGGTGTGGTGGTTTGTGGTGGTGGTGGTGGTGGTGGTGGTGGTGGTGGTGTGGTGGTTGGTGGTGGTGGGTGGTGGTGTGGTGGTTTTGTTGTGGTGGTGGTGGTTGTGGTGGAGGGTGGTGGTGGTGGTGGTGGGGTTGTGATGTGTGGTGGTTGTTGTGGTGGTGGTTGTGGTGGAGGGTGGTGGTGGTGGTGGTGGTGGGTTGGCGGTGGTTTGGTGGTGGTTTGCGGTGGAGGTTCTGGTGGTGGTGGTGGGGGTGGTGGTGGTGGTGTGGTGGTTTGTGGTGGTGGTGGTGGTGGTGGTGGGTTGTGCTGCTGGTAGTGATGGTGGTTGTGGCGGTGGTGGTGGTGGTGGTGGTGGTGTGGTAGATTGTGGTGGTGGTGGTAGTAGTGGTGGGTTTTTGTGGTGGTGGTGGTGAGTTGTGGTGGGTGGTGGTGGTTGTGGTGATGGTGGTGGCTGTTGTGGTGGCGGTGGTGGTTGTGTGGTGGGCTGGTGGTGGTGGTGGGTTGACGTTGCGGTGGTGGTGGTAGTGGTGGTGGTGGTGGTGGTGGTAATCGTCGGTGCGTCCCCGCCGTCGGCGCTGCTGGCCGCCGCCAGCGCCGGCGCCGTCGCGGGGGCGAGGGGGGGAGGGGGGGGAAGGGGGGAGGGGAGTCCCCCTGGTTCTGATTGACGGCGCCGGGTGTCGGGTGGGGGCCCGCCCCCCGCTAGAAACGCGCCGCCGAATGTTCCCAAGGCGAGGGCCCGTGAAACGCGCTCTCTCGCACCACCCAAGCATACTTATCCTACGGTGGAGGCGTTTGTTCAGGAATGTACCCAAGAGGCTGCAGACTCTGGAGGGTAGGGCGGCGGTGATATCCATGGCCGATCCACGACTGGAGTTCTACCTGCTTCCAGGAGTCCCCTTACCGTACGTGTGCGTCGGCCCCGCAAAGGCGCCGCGCACGCTCAAACATCTTGTCGTAAGGGCTCCGTTGCGGGCGCTTTCTGGCCATGCTGCTCGGGAGACGATGTACCATATTTTTTTGTACTACCTGTTCGTTTTGGACGTGCGCTTCCAACATCAACACATCATGGGAGTATTCTGTTACCCTCTGGGCCATAACGCGCGTTATGCCCCCCCGTCTCCCCCTCCACCTGTCCCCCCCATAAAGTAACGCTCCCCCAGCGCGTCCCTGGCACTGCCGCGTAGTGCGCCGGGTACAACAGTCTGTGGTGCTGGCCACACACGGCGGGGGGGGGCGGGCGTTAACCTGTGCCCCCCCCCTGTCCCGCCCGCCTCAACCCCCCACAACGCCCGTTATCACCGCGAATGAAAAGATGCTATCTGTGTCCTTCGGCGTCCCAGAGGAGGATGAGCGTGCCATCGTGTCCGTGACCGCCCTTACAAAGACGTGCTCGACGCCGCGATCTTTTGTGTGACGCGGATCCCTCGAGCCCTCGACCTCATCCCTGGACTCACTTTTACCGCCACGGCTCGGCATGCTCTTGGGTCCAATCCAATAGTTTTTCAGCTCCTCCGCCGCTGATTGAGTCTTTACCGCATGCATTGTCCTCCTTCTTGCAGCAGTGCACCCTCTTGTCCAACAATTCCGCCAGCTACTCCCCTGGCCGCATCGCGATCAATCTGTGATTTACCATCCCCGTCCTGGTGAAATTCCGCGCCCGAGTCATTGATTGTCCTGTCCTCGAGCGAGCACCCCCCGCGGAGGGTCTTCGGACGAGCCCCCCACACTCTCCTACAGACGCGCCCGCTCGCCGAGACCCTGGGAACCTCGATCCTGGCGCCCTGCGCCATCGCGATGACTAAGGGGGGCGGCTATCATGGCCGCGGGGGCCATGCCGCTTCCCCCGATGTCATGGCCCCCCCTCCTTTCAACCACGTCCCCTGCCCCCCCCCCCGGGGCCGCGCGCGTGCCTCGGGCCACGATTTGCGACCCCCCCCCCTCTTGGACGCCCCCCTCGGGATGATGATGATGATGATGCTGATGATGCTGATGATGATGATGATGATGATGATGATGATGATGATGATGATGATGATGGTGGTGGTGGTGGTGGTGGTGGTGGTGGTGGTGGTGATGGTGGTGGTGGTGGTGGTGGTGGTGGTGGTGGTGGTGATGATGATGATGATGATGATGATGATGATGATGGTGGTGGTGGTGATGATGATGATGATGATGATGATGATGATGATGATGATGATGGTGGTGATGATGATGGTGATGATGATGATGGTGATGAGGACGCCCCTGATCTCTGGCCCCAGAGGCAGGAGCCAGCCTCAGGGGCCGCAGGTGTGAAATGCCGGCCATCGCGACTTCCTTTGCGTAGGCTGCCCGCCCACAGGGAAGAGAGAGGGGGGGCAGGCCTTCGGAGAAGGCGGTGGGACTTCTCAGAAGCCCTCCAGCCTTCTGAGGAGCCGTCCTTGTCTTCGGAGGAGGCCCGGAGAACTTGTCGGAAGGCTGGAGGCCTTCCGAGCCTTCTGAGAAGGCGGTGGGACTTCTCAGAAGCCCCCTGCCGCTCGGCTCGGCTCGGCTCGGCAGGCTCGGCTCGTGCAGACCAGTGCGGTGCAGCGTGCACCCTGGCAGTGCAGTCAGCCCGTTGCCCTTGCATCCTGCCCCGGCGGCTCATCCTCGGCCGCTTTCGCTGGCCGCGTCCCGCCCGCAAAGGGTCGGCATGGCCTTCCAAGGCCCTGGCATCCTGATCGTGCGTCCTCATTGCACGGGTCGACTAGACTGTAGATGCTCGTTCTGGGGACCTTCCCAGGAGCCACCTGACTGGTCTGTTTGGCTCCAGTTCGGCTCCACTTCGGCTCAAGTTCGACTCAAGCCCCGCTCCACGTCATCAGGTCCCACTGGGGTGTCTTCCTTCTCGTCCTCTGGGAGGAGGGGGCGGGGGCCCCCGCCTCCTCTTCCATCTCTAGACTTTGGCTTAGCGTGTCGCCCCGCCAGTTCTGGCCAACCACGCTTCAGCGCGACACGCTGTCCACGTCTTGGTCTTTAAGCGTCAACGTCCCGAGCTTTTCCCAGCTTCCCGCCCCGCGGAGCGCAACGACACGCCGTCCGCTTGCAGGGCACAGCGTGTCGCAAGGACCGCCACTGCGGCACGCTAAGCAACAGCTTCCGACCGTAGTCGCCACTGCCCGACGCGGAAGAGGGCGCCTGCAGACTTGCTGGGAGCCCAGAGCCCTTGACGTCGTGAGGAGTCACGAAAGACGCTCTCGTTGGTTTCGGCCAGCTTCGAACCCAGGGCCGTTCATGTGCATCGCCCAGCTCGTAGCGTGCCGCGCCACGACAGGATCGGGAGCTCCCGCGGTCCTGATCTTCGCGGCGTCGTGCTTCTCCCCGACCTTGCGGAGGGGGCCCCGCTCAGTGCCCCCGGGGGCCCATGGGGTGCGGGGCTGCTGGGGGGGGGTGCGGGGGGGGGGGGGCGACACCCGCCCGTCGGCACATGCGGAGCGCCGGCGGAGCTCCAGACGCATGGCGTAGCCACACCGGCCCATGCAGAAGCCACGCCCAGGCGAGCTGCCCTGAGCAGGGGTGTGGGCAGGAGCATGCAGTGGAGGTGATGAGGGAGTCACCATGCCCGAAGAGGGGGAGGCTGCCATACCCCATGTGCAGGGCTGGGGAAGCCGCTATACCCCAAGAGGGGGAGGCTAGAGAAGAAATCGGACGAGGAGGACGAGGAGGAGGAGGCGGATGGGAAGGGGGAGGGGGAGGAAGGAGGAGGGACCAGTGTAAACTCAAGGCTCATCAAAGATGTTGGAATCAACCCTCCCTCCAATCTCCCCCTTCATGGGCCCCTAGAAGGGTTCATTTCCACTGAGGAAAGTGCCCCGTTGGGAGACAACCATTTGAAGATACTGAAGAGTGCCAAAACACAATCCTCGGGATTCCAACGCCACGAATCAACCCGATTGTCGCGTCTCGACGATCCTGAATCGTGCCAGAACACCTTTCCTGCAACTTCAACACCGCGGATCAACGTAACTGTTGCGCTCTGACAGTCCTGAATCGCTCCGAAATGCAATTCCTGGTAAGTTGACCATAAGAATCCGTGAAACTCTTGCACATGTTTAAGACGAGTGTGCGCGGCGCGAAGGCGAGAGCCACATGTTTGAAAGGAACCGCCGCCCTCAATACGTGAATCTTTTCGATTTGTTTCAGACGAGTGTGCGCGGCGCTAAGGCGAGATCCTTCTTTTGAAAGCGACCCGCCCTCAATCTGTGAAATGCAAATTCTAACACGAATGTGCGCGGCGCTCAGGCGAGAGCCATATTTTGAAAACGACCCGCCCTCAATCCCTGATGTGCATTCAATAAAAAACGATTGTGCGCGGCGCTCAGGTGGGAGCCACGTTTTGAAAACGACCCGCCCTCAAGCCGTGAAACCTCTCGATTTTTTTAAAGACGAGTGTGCGCGGCGCTAAGGCGAGAGCTACATTTTGAAAACTGCCCGCCCTCCATCTGCGAAGCTGTTGCCTCTTTTTAAGCTTCTGGATCATAGATGGTAAGGCAGTCTCAGGCGAAGCGCCCGGCCCGCCCTTCCGACTGGCCTCGGGGTGCGACAGGGAGAATATGTACATGAAGACATGGAATGGAGGCATGAGGCAGGAGGGAGGAGGAGGAACAGGTGGATGAGGAGAATGAGGATGAGGATGAGGATGAGGATGAGGATGAGGATGATGATGATGATGATGATGATGATGATGATGATGATGATGATGATACTGATGATGATGATGATGATGATGATGATGATACTGATGATGATGATGATGATGATGATGATGATGATACTGATGATGATGATGATGATGATGATGATACTGATGATGATGATGATGATGATGATGATGATGATGATGATGATGACTTGATGATGATGAGATGATGATGATGATGATGATGATACTGATGATGATGATGATGATGATGATGATGATGATGATGATGATGATGATGATGAGATGATGATGCTGATGATGATGATGATGATGATGATGATGATGATGATGATGATGATGATGATGATGATGATGATGATGATGATGATACTGATGGATGATGAATGATGATGGATGATGATACGATGATGATGATGATGAGATGATGATGATGTGATGATGATGATGATGATGATGATGATGATGATGATGATGATGATGATACTGATGATGATGATGATGATGATGATGATGATGATGATGATGATGATGATGATGATGATGATGATGATGATGATGATGATGATGATGATGATGATGATGATGATGATGAGATGATGATGATGATGATGATGATGGATGATGATGAGGAGGAGGAGGAGGAGGAGGAGGAGGAGGAGGAGGAGGAGGAGGAGGAGGAGGAGGGGAGGATTGAGGAGGAGGAGGAGGAGGAGGAGGAGGAGGGAGGAGGAGGAGGAGGAGGAGGAGGAGGAGGAGGAGCAGGCAGGTGGGTGTCTGCTGGCACTGGCAGGGGGGGGGGACCCCCGAAGCCCGCCCGCCGGCACGCGCGGAGCGCCTCTGCATGCGCCGCGGCGGAAGCCCGGCCTCTCCGGCCGGCGCCCGGCGCTCGGAGGGCCCGGGAGGCTGGCGGCCCAGCAGAGGGGGCCGAGGGAGTCCCAGATGCGGGGGACGAGGTGCGCGCCCATCCGCCGCTCCCTGGCCGGGCCCCTCCTGGGCCCAGGAGTTCTGCATTACGCCCTTCTGGCCAAGCCGGGAGGGCGTGGCGCACACGCTGCTGCCAGGCTGGGGATGGGCCCGGCCAGGGAGCAGCAGATTTGTTTACCTGCGTCGACCTAGGCCTCCCAAGTGGGGTCGAAGGATCGCACCGCATCGCCGATGTATCGCCGATGCATCGCCGATGCGGCTCGATGTGGGGCTCGATTTTCTCCGTGTCGACGTTGCCGATGCATCGCTGACGTCGCCGATGCATCGCCGGTATATCGGCGATGCATCGTCGATGCGGCGAGATCCCCCGACCCATTTACTCCGACCCCATCTGGGCGGCCTCCACTCGAGAAGCCCGCAAGAGGCCCTCCTAGAGGATTCCCAGAGAGCCTGAAGCCCCGTAGGTGGTCTAAGTCTACTCCCAAGATCCCAAGATGACCGAAAGGAGCCTCATGAGCACTCCATGGGGCCTGGCACGTAGCTCCCGAAGCAGCTCAAGATAGTGAAACACATAAGCACGTCTCGGTGAACGTCCAGAGGGCCCCGAAGGCCCACAGAAAGCCGAAACGAGGCCCAAAGAGGCCCCCTGGAGGGCAGAAGAGCTTCCAAGACGACCCCAGGACGGCTCCCAGAAGCCCCAACAGGCCCCCAGGGCCCCGAGAGGCTCTGCGAGGCTCCCAAGAAGGGCCCCCACAACGCCCCAAGAGGCCCCCGCGAGATCCTAAGGATGCCCCCAACGGGCCTTCAGGAGCGCCGCAAAACGGCCAACGAGGTTCCCAAATGCCCCTAGAGTGCCCCCAGAGGTGGTTCGCTCCACAGACTTATACATACGGGAACCAACGCGAGGCTTCCCTTTCCCCTCTCCTCCCTCTCTTCGTTTCTCCGCCCTCCTTCCCTCTCCCTGCTCTCTCGTCCTCCCCTCCTGGTTCGTGCCCCTTCCTCGTCACTCCTGCTCCTGCCCTCCTTCATCCTCGCGCTTCTCAGTTCTGCCGTTCCTACCCCCCCTCTCCCTCCATCCTGGTCCTCCGAACAGCAGATGGCCCCGACAAGGCCTCAAGAGGGAAACGGGCAGCACGGCAACTCACATGGGGCCCGCTGCTTGCATCCCCATTCTTACCCTTCTCTTTCTCGCAAGCCATGCCCACCTGTGCTCCAAGTCCAGGATTCGTAGCTTTGCCAGGTTTTCACGATGCAGGGCGTATTGGTGATTCGATTCGATCCGATACCCGGGAGGCTCCCGCCATTCCGCCGATCTCCAGAAGAAGACACAGATCCACGGGCGAGGCCTTTTGAGTGGACCGTTCAGGGCCTCCGGGGGCTCCCTTTCTGGCCTCTTGGGAGCCTCTGGGTGCCTCTGGGAGATCTCTTTGGGCGCCCGCTGGCGGTCTCGGGGGTCCTCTTGGGGCGGAGGGCCCGACGTGTCAGTTTGAAATGGCCCCCGCTTGGGACCCTCCTGGGGCCCTCTTGGGCTGTCTTGGGCTCCTCTTGAGCCGTCTTGGGACCCTCCTGGGCTGTCTTGGGGGCTTATTGGGCCGTCTTGGAGCGATCTTGGGGACCTCTGGGGCCGTCTGGACCAATTTAGCACCACAAAGGCGACTCTGCTAAACACGTGTGTTTTACAGAGAGATTGTAACGATTGTTTCTTTGGGGGGTCCTCTCCGGGGTCTTCTTGGAGCCCTCCTGGGCCGTCATGGAGGCCTTTTGGGCCGTCTTGAGGCCATCTTTGGTGTTTTTGAGGCTTCCTCGGCGTGTTGGAGGCCAGCTTGAGCCAGCTCAAAATCCATTCTGGTCATCTTGGAGGCCACGGAGTGACGATTTGGAGGCTCTGGAGGCTAAGGGATGCGTTGGCGAGCTTTTACCCCACGGCCCCCCCCCCCCTGGGACTCCCCCCCCGGGTTCCCCCCCTCAAATGCGATTTCGGACCCTGGGGGAGGGGGAAGGGTCGACTTCTCCGCCTCCGACAGTCGATGCCGATGTTCAGCTCGACGCTGCAACATCGATGATGCCCCCGACGCCCGTGCTGAAACGCAACACGTGCCGTGTTCAAAACGTCCGTGGTGACACGCTGCGTGTTGGCTCGGCACGTGTTAGTCCACGTGTTGGCGAACGCATCGCGCCAGGCCTAAGTTTTCAGCCTGCGTTTTGAGCTCCGTGTGTGTTGCGTTTCGGGGCAGCTGAGCGCTGGGCCCCGTGCCCTCTGGATCCCTGGCCTCTTGTGCCGCCTCCCTGCCGCCCTCAGAAAGGAGCCCTGCTGCCTCCCGGAGGCCCTCTCGCCCTCCGCGCCATGCCCCCCCTGCGGGCACGGGCGGGTCTCCCGGAGCAGCGCGCACGACTCCCGCGCTCTCATGGCGCCCGGCCCTGTCAGTCGAAAAGGCGTGTGACCGGAAACGATCGTCGACTAGACGTGCGAGTGGCCTTTCGCCAGAGTGGCCTTTGGTGCGGGCCCGTGCGCCGAACGCGATGCGATAGCAGCGTCGTGCGCGCCGGTGTTTGGTCCCCCCGCGGCCCCCCAAAAGCCGCGCACCAAAGGCCACTCTTACGCAGGGTCACCCTTGAAGTGTAGCCGAGATCGGTGACCGAAGACGTGCCTCCGAAAACGCAGTGCGACCGAAAGTGTGACCGAAGTTGAGCATCGTATGGGTTTCGAGCCAATGGGTTTCGAGCCAAACAGTGTCGGTCACGCTGGGGCACAGTCGGACCTCGTGCGTAGGTTTTTCGGCCACTCTCGGGCAGATTTTCGAGCACGGTTTTCGTCACAGCTTCCCCCCGATACAGACGAGGCCACGTGAGCGTTGCTTTCGCTTCGCTTCCCTCCGCTTCTTGCCTCCAGTCGCGACCACAGCCGCTCTGGCACTCGAGAGCGGCACCGCGGCGCACCAGCGACGCGCGCGGGTGCGCGCGCGGGCTCGCTCGCCCTCGCGCACTCCCGACCGCCTTCGCGGGCCAGCTCCCTCCCAATGCGCCGATGACGGCGGGGCGCCGCGCCATCCCATGCCGCCGCCGCAGGTCGGCGGCGAGCTCCGAAGCCCACCCTCGCCGATCAGCGACTCAGGCAACTCGCTGGGCGATGGGGGTAGCGTGCGGAACTCGTCGCGCACGTGGCGGAATTCCGAACCCTACCCGCGCCTCCCATCGATTCGGGAGAGTGGATGGTTGGCGGGGGCACAGTCGAGATGGATGCAGGTACCCCTGCATCCTTGCCTCTTCGGCCCCTCTCTACGCACTCGCGATGGCCAGCCCCGCTCGAAGAGCTTCGACATGGGCGTCCAGGGGGCTCGCACCCTTCTTGCGCATCCTCACCCGGCGTTCGGGTGGCCGCCGCCGCAGGGCCAGGGCGGCCGCGGCGGCGGGGGCGGCCTCCTCTGGAGGGTGTGCCGGCTGCTCCTGCTGACGGCGGTGCCCCTCGCGGGGGCGGCGGGCCTGCTGCAGGCCGACCCGCTGTGCCTGCTGGCCGTGGTCGTCGCGTCCAGCGTGGCCATGCTCCTCGAGCTCACCGGGCTGCTGAGGTCGACGCGGGTCGGCCCCGCGCAGAGGGGGGCCAGGGGGGGAGGGGGGGGAGGCTTCTCAGAGGCACTCCTGCGTCTGAGGAGGCGCGGGCCCTGTCTGTAGATGTAGGGCCGGCCCGGCGCCTTGGAAGGAGCGGCCTCCTCCTGAGAAGCCTTCCCCCCTCCCCCTACTCCTTTGTGCGCGCCGCCAAGTGGAGCCAGTGTCGGTACGGTCGGAGTGGGTACAGTCAAGAGGCTGAGATGAGGACCGCTTTGGGTTCGGAAGGGGCTCGCTGTTCCTGTGGGTCATTCCCTGGTTGTTCCTCTGGCCCTCCTCGTGCACCCAGGTTCTTGTGGCGCCAAAAAGGGCCTCGTTCCATATCTTATTCAGCACTCCTTGTCGCAGCAGCCTGGCTGCACGTGGAGAGCGGGGACGAAGCCGACAGCAGCTGTCCGTTTTGAGCAGGACCCGCTGTCGGCATCGCCGCAGGCGTCATGCCACGCGAGACAAAAAACGTCGCCTGCCCAACGGCAGCCGCTGTCGGATTTGGACGACACTTGCTGTTGGGCGTTGTATCGGGGGGAAAACACACAGACACAAGTCATCGTCGATTCCCCGAACAGAACATATAGGAAGTGTGGGGGGGGGGGGGGACGACACAACTCAAGAACATATATATTGGAAAGTACGGGGAATCCTGGCATTTTTTTACGCGTCCCTGGGCGCCTCCACTTGCACCTTTTTTCTCCGTGCCCCGTTCGGGCGTCCAAGAAGCGGGTCCCGAGGGAAGCGGGCCTGCAGAGGCTCCTCCGCGCCCTCGGGCCCTCGGGGCCCTCCGCCTGCCTCGGGGACTCTATTTGCCACGCTCTCTCGGGCCCTCGGGGCCCTCCGCGGGCCTCGGGGTCGTCAGGAGACGCCTCAGGACGGCGAGCTGGTCCCGTGGGAAAGCCCCGGGGGTCCAGGACCCGCTTCCCTCGGGGCCCGTTCCCAGACCTCCGACGTCTTGACCTTTCCAAGGCGGCATCCCTGGGAGTCCCGACCCTTTCCCCTGGGGCCGCCTTGCTTCGCATCCCGAGTCGTTCTTTGACAGCCCCAGGGCCCGGCGAGGGCCCCCGGAGGCCGGAAAACTACGGAAATGTTTCGCACCTTGAGATACGAGGTTGCGAAACAAGTGAGGTGTTCCAGAAGGGGCCTTGCCTTCGAGGATCGAAGGAGTTGTCATCTCTTCCTTGGCGGAAGGCGGCGGAAGGGCGGCGGAAGGTTGGCGGAGGCAAAACCAGGCCGCCTCCTCCAGCGGAAGCCAGCGGAAGGGCGGCGGAAGGTGGCGGCAGTGAACAATAAAATGCCCCCAAGAGATGACAACAATTTTGGGTTCAGGGTTTCTGGAATCCGCCAAGTGCAACATCGCGAACAAGCGCGACCGGAGCCTGAGACCCCATCTTTCTGCGGCCAGTCTTCGAGCTGGATCGATCTGTATTGGTCCCAGGGCCAGAAGCCGGGCGGAAACGCCTGGCGTGACAAATTTACAACGCTTGGATCGGATGGTATTGTATTTTTCAAAACGTTGGAGGCTTGGGCCCCCTTCCTGCTCAATGAGGGCGGTCGGCGTGCCCTTCCCCTGCGTGCTCGGGCTGCTCTACTTGCTGCAGCTCTGGGTGCTGCCGCCCAGTCGGCTCGCCAGCAACAGGAGACCAGCAAGAGCGGCGCGAGGGCGAGAGCTCTCGGGGGCCCCGGCTGCCTGGCTCACCCCCAAGCCTCCAACGCATGGAAAGCATCGAGCGGAGGTTTGTTGCCATGTTTGGCCCTGGGGGCCCTCGCTGGGCCCCAGGACAGCCAAGGAACGATCCAGGATGATGATCTGGGCGCAGTGAAGGCAACTGAAGGCCGCTCATACTGCTGAAGGCATGTAAACACTACCAAAGACTGCTGTTCCGAGGCCGGATATGTTAGGGTGAGCTTCCTAAAAGGCTTACCTAAGACCTGTGGTCCAGAGCTCTGGGGGCCCCGTATCAAAAAATCGAGGCATCGGAGGGCTGGGCCGCTCCCCCCGCGGCCCTTTCCTGGCGCGCGGAGCGCGCGGGGGGCGTGGGGACCTAGCGCCGACCCAAGAACATCTGCACTCACCACCCACCAAACCACCCCAACCCAACCCGAAGGCTCAGATTTACCCTCGATTTCCAGTGGGGGGGGGGTCGGGAAACATCGAAAAAACACATGTGGAACCCTTACCCCCCCCAACCCGAAATTCGGGTCTTCGGGTTGGGTTGGGGTGGTCTGGTAGGTGGTCATGCACTGACCTTCGAGAGCTCATGCTTCCCAGGCCCCCGACGTCATGATTTTTTCACGACGTCGACCTCCAGAGGTCTCGACCCATTCTCCGGGACGCGCTTTTCATCCCGAGTGCCTTTTTTTCACGGCTCCAGGGCCCGACGCCGAAAACAGCAGAGCATTCCTCGCCGTTTTTTTTTTTTTTTTTTTTTTTTTTTTTTTGTTTTTTTTTCCATGTCTCGAGGGGGGTTTGGCTCTTGCGCAGCCCTCCTGGCCTCCTCGCAGCCGCGAGGTCGGCCCGCCCTGGCCGTGGCCGCACGAGCCCACCGTCGCCCGCGCTCCGCGGCTGGCTCTGAGGGGGGGCCGGGCGGCCACGTCGCGGGCCGCGGCGGCGCCTCCATGCTTCGAGTAGGAGATCCCTCCTCCTCCTCCTCCTCCTCCCCCCTCCTCCTCCTCCCCCTCTTCCTCCTCCTCCTCCTGCCTCCTCCTCATCCTCCTCCTCCTTTTCCTTTTCTCCTCCTCCTCCTGGCTAACCTGACGTGCTTACCCCAGGATTGACCACGCCGTCAAGCTTAGAGCAACTGCGTAGAGCGTCCGTAGCCGTAGATTCGACAAGCATTCTGCGTATTCGTCCGTGGAGCCGACGAACAAAATACGATTTTGGGGTACACCAGTTCTGCAGTCGATCTCCCACTCGACTGCTGGCGGCGCCCACCAGTGGGGGTCGGTGCGAGGGGGGGTCTGGCTCCCGAGGAGGCGGTGAGGCTTATTGGAAGGGGGGGGAGGCCTCCAGCGGCAGCAGCCCGCCCCGCTCTCGTGGAGCCTCCCGAGAAGCCTCCTGGGCCCCCCAGGAGTATCGATGAGGGGGTCGACTGCAGAATGGAGTTGCCCCGAATTTGGTTCTGGCCGTAGAGTTCCTGCGAAACATGCGCAGGATGCTCCGCAGATCTACGAAGCAGTCTACGCATTCGTCCGTAGATTCGACGGAGAAATGAATTTTTGGGTAGTGCATCAAGTCTGTAGTCGATCCCCTGCTATACAGAAGGCCCCTGCTTTCTGAGGAGCCCCTCCGCCTTCTTGGAAGGTTGCCCCGCTCGCGCCACCCCCGTTCCCAGATCCCCGACGTCGTGATTTTTTGTTATAAGGTCGGCCCCCAAGCAAAGGTCTCGACCAATTCCCTGGGACCAGCTTTGCATCCTGAATCGTGGATTGATTGTCCCGAGGCCCGGGAAGGGCCCCCCGAGACCTACAGCGGCGAAAAACTTTCGGTCTTGACTTTTTCATGACTCGAGGGGTTCTGGGTGGTGGCCGCCGCCGGCCATCGCTACCCTCGCTCGCGGAGGGGCCGCCGTCCGCCTTCCGCACGGTGTCCGTGGTGCTCCCGTGCGCGGAAGAGCGGGAGCTCGCCATCAAGACGGCCTCCCGCTTCTGCGAGCGCACGCCAGAGGACTGGCTCGCTGAGATCGTTATCGTGGACGACGGCAGCCAGCCGCCGCTCGCAGAGCTCTTCGAGGAGAAGGAGTTCAACATGGAGAGGTTCGAGGAAGGGAGACCGCCATCAGCGCAAACTTTCGACGGTCCGCGCGGAGTTCTTGGATCGGCGCCTGGGCCCCCTTGGCGGCGCCTCCGGCGCCGTCACTATCACGCTCCGCGCGCCAGAGAGGGGGGTCCAGCGTGGATCCAAGAAATCTGTGCGCTTCGTCGAAAGTTTATGCTTGTGTCGTTTTTGTTCCTCTGGAGGTGCAAGATCAACATACTGCGGCACGAGGTCACGACCGGGCTCATGAACGCCAAGCAGACTGGCGGCAGAAACGCGAGGGGAGACGTGGTCGCTTTCTTCGACTGCCACGTCTCGCCGAAGCCCGGCTGGGCTGACGAGATCCTCGCCAAGATAAGACAGAATCCTCGCCGGATGGTGGTCCCTGCGATCACGGATCTGAGCTTGGACACCTTCGACGAGAAGGAGAACAGCGCCGTGAACGCCAAGTGCTACCTCACGTGGGACGCAGACTTCAAATGGTTCGATGACGAGTCGGACTACATTCCCACGATCAGTGGCGGACTGGTTGCCATGTCCCGATGGTGGTTTAATGTCACTGGCGGCTTCGACGACATAATGAGAGGCTGGGGAGGCGAGAATCTCGACCAGTCCCTGCGCAGCTGGCTGTGCGGTGGGGAGATCATGCGGGCCAAGACGAGCAGGGTTGCTCACATGTGGCGCACCGACGACTCTCGCACTCGGGCGCATTATCATAGCGCAATCAGCCACGTCGACAACCAAGCGCGCGTGGTTGCTGCGTGGTACGACGTCTTCGCGGAGAAGTATCCTGGCAGGAAGATCCAGCAGGCCGAGGTCAAGAACTATGAACCGGTGAAGCAGGCGCTGGGATGCAAGCCGTTCGCGTTCTTCCTCTGGCGGTTCCGCCACATCTACGTCGACGCGGGCGTCATCCCGGAGAAGATTTTCCACTTCAGGGAAATGCAGACCGGCCTGTGCCTTAACTTCGGTGGCGGTGTCTTGGCGTTGGAAAAGTGCGATCGGAGCAATAGCGACCAGGTGGTCCAGCTCGGAAACCGAGACCTCGAGGAGAAGGGGGGCAAGTGCTGCTCTGGAATCCGCCTGTTCGGGACCAACGATTGCTTGGACTACGTGGAGGACGGGGTTCCGCGGCCGTACTCCTGCGACGTGACCGGCAGGAACACCAACCAGCACTACCGTTGGCGGCCAGACGGGACCATCCAGAAGGGGCTGGGCAATGGCAAGAGGTGCTTCGGCAAGCCCGAGGCGGGCCTGTTGTCGCAGCGGGTGACCGTAGGCCCGTGCGGCCCCGCGGCTGCGGGGCAGTACGAGATGTGGGGCGGCAGGATTCCCCGCGAGCGCGAGCTCTACGAGTCCGAGGTCCGGCGGCTCGGCTACGACGAGCTCGACCTACCGGACAACTGAGGTCAGCCGGCCGCGCCGTCGCGACAGCGCCCTCCCCAGTGACATCTGGCGCCTCGAACACATCAGGAGGGAACTTTTTAATCGCTCTCGGCCTCCTTCGGGGCCCTACACTGGGCCTGTCACCTCGCGATTCGCGCCCGCACCGACTGGGAATGCGCAACATTGCATTCCCAGACAGCGCCGGCGCGAATCCTGACGTGACCAGGCGGGGCCGGTCACGGGTCTTATTGCGAATCATACAACAAGTGGCTCTTCTCGGGGCCGGCTGGGCAAGTGGGGGAAGCAGGCGCCCAGGAGGCGGACCGATGACCGAAGCCGCGATCGACGCCGCGCCGACATTGGCGCGTAAGCTGCTCGCGTAAGGTTGCGCGTAAGCGCCTTCGCTTCCAGCGTAGCGTACCGCGCTGGCGGCCCGCGTACGTAAGCCACCGCGTAAGGTTGCCATGCCATCTCGCATGAGGCCCATTTTTGATCGTCGCTCACATGGGGCGCCCCGCTGCTCTCCAGGCGCCGAAAGACGAGAAGGCCGAGGCAGAGCGGCGCTTCCTGGAGGTCACCTGGGCTTACGAGGAGGGGCTGCGGGGGGCCCGCGAGCCTGGGACGGGATGCGAAGTAGCAGGAGCAGGAGGAGGAGGAGGAGGAGGGAGGAGGAGGAGAGGAGGAGGAGGAGGAGGAGGAGGAGGAGGAGGAGGAGGAGGAGGAGAGGGGAGAGAGGACGGGATGTAATTTCTTCCTCCGCCTCCTCCTCTTTCTCCTCGCCCCCTCTCCCTCCTCTCCCCCTCCTCCTCCTCCTCCTCCTCCTCCTCCTCCTCCTCCTCCTCTTGGGAATGATTGTGTTCATGCCGAAGTTGTGGAGCAAATGCCGTGCCGTTCTCAGTGAATCTTGGTCGCAGGGTATGACTGATCATTGGGACACTGCGATTCGTGGATCTTCAGCATTGAGGGCAGGCCTGTTGAGAGCATGCTTGGATGAGACGAGTCTGGAGATCGGGGCCGCTTCATTGACGCTGCTGCTAGACATAGAGAAGTTCTACGATTCCGTGTCTCTTCTTATGTTGTTGCGCCTGGCCAGGCGAGTGGGATACCCAGCTGCATTGATTTCCCTGGAGGTCCAACTGTTTTTGGCGCCAAGATATCTGCAGGAGCGTTCGGTGCTGAGCATGGCCATCTATCCTTCACGTTCCTTGGTAGCGGGGTCCCCACGTGGGGTGGGCCTGGCGAAACTTTTTCTGCATCCGATCCTGGTCTATGTACATCGGCGTTCTCCCGCTTACTTGACCTGAAGGCAGGTCTAGAGGATCAGAGAATGGTGATTTCGTCCAAGACTGCTCCTGTTGGCTCGAACCCACGCATCACGCAACGGACTGCCAAGCTACTCCGTGCGCGAGGGCTACCAGTGAAGGCGGTCACGGACGCGGTGGACTTGGGGCTGGTTACGTCTGCAGGGAGGAAGCGCGCTGTCAGGAAGGCGGAGAAACGTTTACAAGGAGCCTTGCGACGAGCTAGCATAATCAGGAGGCTGCGGAGGATTGGGGCGTTGTCGAGGATTTCTCGTGGCTTCTGGAATGCGGGTGCGGTACCACAGGCGCTGTATGGTCATCAAGCTTTTGGTATGCGCAGACATGATCTGGTACAGTTGAGGCGACGGGCTGGACACATGGTCGGGGGTCGTGCAAGTGGACGCTGTTTAACTTTGACGCTTGCCTGCGATCCTGCTGTGCCAGACCCAGCGCTGGAGGTGCCTATGCAGGTCGTACGTGAGTGGGTCTCGTTGTGGCAACGGCATCCTGAGGTACATGACAGAGTGATTCGTGCGTGGTGCTCGGTTCGCAACGGATTGAGGACAGCAGGCACCAGAAGATGGACACAGGCTAACGGGCCGATAGCGGCGCTGCAGGCTACGTTGGTGGACATAGGCTGGGATTCAGTTTCTGCGACGTCGTGGTTGAGGCCCACGGAGAGCGATGAGGAGTTAGTTGACCAAGGGACCTACCTTCTCGACGCGACGACGGTTTCCCTCAGACGGCGTCCTTTCAAGCTTTGTTTGAGGATGCGGAGGCGGGTATTCGTGGTTTACTGTGGCGCGCCGCGGCTCAACACGTTGCGGGCCAGGACCTGTCTGGCGGCGCTGATTTGATTCAGATTGTGAGGGGCGGAAACGTTTTGAACGACAGGGAGCGAGAGACTTGGCTGCTACCAGCGTCACGGTGATCAGCGGTGGCCAGTGGACCAAGCAGAGAGCGGTCGACAACGTGTACCTGGTCGAAGCATCCTGTGGCCGCTGCGGGAAACGCCCAGGGTCTCTCTTCCATCGCATCTGGAGTTGTGAGAAGAATTGCAATCATGATGACTATGAGACAACGGACTGTTTGCTCCCGTTAGCCACATCGTCTCACGAAGCTGAGCCCTCTCTGTGGCTTCGGGGCCTCCCTCCCTTGCACCTCACCCACCCCGTTGTCGATGATGGGGGTGGTTCAAGGGCTCGAAGAGAGGCTTGGGGGCCCCGAGGAATTTTTGAGCTGCAGTTTTGAGGGAAGACACTCTGCTTTTGGCGATGGATCGGGAAGAAAACATAGTGAAGACCCCCGCCGTCGCCGTTGTGGAACCGCTATCACGGCGATCCATAATACAGTTTGTTCCAGGGGCTGCGCTCGCCAAGCCTCTCCCTGAGGACAAACAGACGGTTCCAAGGGCGGGAGGTTTTGGTTTTGTTCTGGCGCTCTTGGAGGTCCAGGCCCGTTTACGTTTGTGACTGACCACCTGCCCTTGTTTCGGACGTGGAGGTCTCGGTTGAGAGACCCCAGGCCCTGTGGGCCAAACGAGGACCTTTGGACCGAGGCGCGCCAGGCCTGGGGGCTCAGATCCGATCGTGAGCAGCCGCCGCTGATCTGGACCCCCTCGCATCTAGACGAATCCCCCGAGCTCCTGCTGACAGAGTGGGAGGTGTTGGTGGCCTGCGGTAATTGAACGGCTGATATGTGGGCGGGGCGGGCGGCGGAGTTGGCTGGGGAATTTGCCCTTGTGGGGTCGTGGCCTGATGTGGATCAGGTCGACGCCACCGCCGCGCTGATCCGCCGACGTGCCAGGCGGTCCTTGATTGATGCGGCTGCCGTTGAACCTTCGCAGCGTGCCGGTCGCCGAGAGAGGGTCGCCTGCCTGTCAACACATGAGAGAGGATGCTTCGGTCGTCGGCACACAAGCTGAAGAAATGCGGGGCGAAGTGGCTCTGCTTAGTCTGTGATGTGGTAGTTGCCGACGCCAGCATCAAGGTGTTTGCTGCGAGCCCGTGCGAAAGTGCCTCCCCCCTGGGAGTGGAGGCTTGTCCCGTGGCCCCGCAAGCCGCACGGGCTGCGGCTCCAGAGATCCACCCATCTCACAAGTGCATGTTCCTCCCGAGATGGTTTTCGACGGTTTGCATGTCTTGTGTCCGCTATGCGACGGTCGACCCCAGGGCTTAGAAGCCCCCATGCAATGGCCAGTCCCCCAAGGGGACGGACAATTTACGGCGCTTGGAGAAGGGGCTCTTTCCACGAAGAGATGGGCCCCAACGCCCGATTTCGTTGGCCATGGCGGAGCGGGACCAGCTGAGAGTCGTCGAGTCGTTCGAGGTCGTCTCGTCGAATGGTGGAAGGTCCCGCCCGCCGCAGGTCCCCTCCCTCCCCTCCCGACCTCCCAGAAGCGGAGGCCCAGGTGGCGATGCTGCCGCCCCCAGGTGAGACCCGCCATTGCGTGGGCAAGGACTTGGACGGCCCGCCTGGGAGGGAGAGGAAGGGGTTGAGGATGAGGAAGGGGCTTTTTGACCCCCTGTGGTTTTTCGGCCCCTAAGGGGCCGAGGACACTGGTCCGCCTTCAGCTACTCCCAGCTCCTCCTCCTCCTCCTCCTCCTCCTCCTCCTACCTCGGTTCCCCCTCGAGAGGGCGGGGGCCCGGGGCGGGGCCCGCCCAGACCCTGAGCGACCCGCAGAAACGTGCGGAGCACGACGCGCGGCCACCGCCCCGAGGCGGCGCGGCCACCGCCGCCGACCGACCGACTCGCAGACGACGGCGACGACGATGACGACGACGACGACGAATGACGACGACGAAGATGAAGGACGACGACGACGACAAAGACGACGGGTGTGATTGCGATGGCGACGGCGATGGCGATGCCGCCGGCGACTGCGATGGGGACAGCGAATGACGACGACGACGTGTCCCGCCCGACCGACTGACTCGTCGCCGTCGTCGTCGTCGTCGTCGTCGTCGTCGTCGTCGTCGTCGTCGTCGTCGTCGTCGTCGTAGTCGTCATCGTCGTCGTCTTCGTCGTCTTCGTCGTCGTTGTCGTCGTCGTCGTCGTTGTCGAGGGTATTGTTTCGTGGTCGTCGCCGTCGGCGTCGTGTCGTGGTCGGCTGCCACGTCGTCGCCGTCGTTGCTTTTTCATCCCCCCGTTCCGCCTTCTGTTTTTACATCTCCCTCCTCTATTCCATGCCCCCAAACAGTTCATGCCTGTAGGTGTGTCTTCCTTCTGCGCCAAGGAACTGGGCCTGTCTGCTGCTCCGGCGGCTCAGTTGCCGCCGTCGCCGCCCCGTCGCCGCCTCGTGGCCGCCCGTCGTCTGGGCCTGTCTGCCGGTCTGGTGGCTACACTGCCGCCGTCGCACCCTCGTTGCCGCCTCGTCGCCGCCCGTCGTTTGGGCCTGTCTGTCGGTCTGGCGGCTGTGTCGCCGCCGTCGCCGCCCCGTCGCCGCCTCGTCGCCGCCCGTCGTCTGGGCCTGTCTGTCGGTCTGGCGGCTATGCTGCCGCTGTCGCCGCCCCGTCGATTTCCCGACGTGTGTGTATATCTGTATGACACATCTTGGATAGCACGATATAGATTGCGCAGCATATATTGCATACCATATATTGCACAACATATATTGCGCCGCGTTGAGTGCACCACATATAGTGCCCCACATGTATTGCACCACATAGATCTCATAGCATGGATCGCACCACGTAGCCGTCGTTCGGGCCTGTCTGTCGGTCTGGCGGCTACGTAGCCGCCGTCGCCGCCCCGTCGCCGCCTCGTCGCCGCCCGTCGTCTGGGCCTGTCTGTCGGTCAGGCGGCTATGCTGCCGCTGTCGCCGCCCAGTCGAATTCCCAACGTGTGTGTATATATGTATGACACATCTTGGATAGCACAATATAGATTGCGCAGCATATATTCTCCTTTCTTAAAACAGAATAGGATCTGACTCTCCTCCCCCGAGTTATCGCTACCCCTTTCGGGTCTGTAAATCACATATGATTCTGACCACATGTCCATCCCAAATATGAATTTACACTATCCCAGGGGGGCCGGTATCGACCCCCCTGAGGTTCCCTTGAAAAAAACACACTATGCGGTGACATTTTTTGTTCTAGCAGCACTTTTTCACGAATCCCTTGCAAAACATGGGACGAAGTGCGCACGCGCGCGTCGTCGCGCCCGCATGCCGAAATCCTCCAAAATCTTTCGGTGCCGGAAAGATTTCGCAATCGAGCTTCCCGCAAACATGCAAAACCACAAGGTTTCGTAACACTGATTTGCTAAAAAAGCTTACGCGCGAGCTCTTGCGAAATCTAAAGAAAACCATAGGTTCATCCAGATTTTTTCAAAATGCTATTAAACGGGCTTCGCGCGCGTATGTCGAAATCTGTTGAACGCCCTTGCGCGTGTGCCGTCGCGAGTATCCTCTGCAAAAAATGGGACGAAGTGCAGACGCGCGAGTCGTCGCGCGCGTATGCCGAAAACCTTCAAAACCCATCAGTTTCGGAAGGATCTCAAAATTGCGCTTCCCAAAAACCTACTAAAACACAAGGTTTCGCAACACGGATTTTCAACAAAAGCGTGCGCGCGCGCGCTCTTGCGTCGTCGTCGTCGTCGTCGTCGCCGTCCTCCCTCCTCCCGCGTCATCGTCGTCGTCGTCGTCGTCGCCTACGTCGTCCTCTGTCTTTCCTCGTGTTCGTCCTCGTCGTCCTCTTTGGCGTCGTGGTCGTTTCCGTCGTCGTTGTCGCCCTGGTCGTCCTTCCTCCTCCTCCCTCGTCGTCGTCGTCGGCGTCTCGTCGTCGTCCCTCCTATTTCGTCGCCGTCGTCGTCGTCGTCGTTGTCGTCGTCGTCTTCCCTCCTCCCTCGTCGTTGTCGTCGTCGGCGTCGCCGTCCTTCCTTCTTCTTCGTCGTTCGCGTCGTCGCCGTCCTCCCTCCTCCCTCGTTGTCGTCATTGTCGTCGTTGTCGTCGTTGTCGCCGTCGTCGTCCTCCCTCCTCCCTCGTCGTCGTCTTCGTTGGCGACGTCGTCGTCGTCTTCGTCGTCGTCGTCGTCGGCGTCGTCGTCTTCGTCGTCGCCGACGTCTGCGTCGTCGTCGTCGTCGTCGAAGTCGTTGGAGACGTCGTCGTCGTTGTCGTCGTCGTCGGCGTCGTTGACGTCGTCGTCGTCGTCGGTGTCGTCGTTGTCGTCGTCGTCGGCGTCGTCATCGTCGTCATCGTGGGTTTTGCACACCAATTTGCGGGTGGGTGGGTGGGATGTTTGCAGGAGCGCGGGATGTGTCAACTCGTTTGTTAAAATAAATTGCATACCATGAATTGCACAACATGTTTTGGGCCGCATTGAGTGCACCACATATAGTGCCCCGCATGTATTCTCCTTTCTAAAAAGAAAATAGACTCTACCCCCCCTGGCGTTATCGCCCCCCCCTTTCGGGTATGTAAATCATATATGATTCTGACCACATGTCCATCCTAAATCTGAATTTGCACTATCCCAGGGGGGCCGGTATCGACCCCTCTGAGGTTCCCTTGCAAAAAAACAATACGCGGGGACATCTTTTGTTCTAACGTAGCACTTTTTCACGAATCCCTTGCAAAACATGGGACGAAGTGCACACGCGCGCGCCGTCGCGCGCGCATGCTGAAATCCTCCAAAAACCTCCGGTGTCGGAAGGATTTCGCAATCGAATTTCCAAAAAACCTATGAAAACACAGGGTTTCGCAACACTGATTTGATAAAAAGCTTACGCGCGAGCTCTTGTGGAATCTTAAGAAAACCATAGGTTTATCAAGATTTTTTCAAAATGCTACCAAACGGGCTTCGGGTGCGCGCATGTCGAAATCTGTCGAACGCCCTTGCGCGTGTACCGTCGCGAGAATCCTCTGCAAAAAATGGGACGAAGTGCAGACGCGCGCGTCGTCGCGCGCGTATGCCGAAATCCTTCAAAACCCATCGGTTTCGGAAGGGTTTCAAAATCGTGTGTCCAAAAAACCTACAAACAATACAAGGTTTCGCAACACGGATTTTCAACAAAAGCGTGCGCGCGCGCTCTTGCGTCGTCGTCGTCGTCGTCGCCGTCCTTCCTCCTCCCGCGTCGTCGTCGTCGTCGTCGTCGCCTACGTCGTCCTCTGTCTTTCCTCGTTGTCGTCGTCGTCGTCCTCTTTGGCGTCGTGGTCGTTTCCGTCGTCGTTGTCGCCGTGGTCGTCCTTCCTCCTCCTCCCTCGTCGTCGTCGTCGTCCGTCGTCGGCGTCTCGTCGTCATCCCTCCTATTTCGTCGCCGTCGTCGTCGTCGTCGTCGTCGTCTTCCCTCCTCCCTCGTCGTTGTCGTCGTCGGCGTCACCGTCCTCCCTCCTTCTTCGTCGTTCGCGTCGTCACCGTCCTCCCTCCTCCCTCGTTGTTGTCGTCGTTGTCGCCGTCGTCGTCCTCCCTCCTCCCTCGTCGTCGTCATCGTCTTCGTTGGCGGCGTCGTTGTCGTCGTCGTCGTTGTCTTCGTCGTCGTCGGCGTCGGCGTCGTCGTCGTCGGCGTCGTCGTCGTCGTCGTCGGCGTTGTCATCGTCGTCGTCGTCGGCGTCATCGTCGTCGTCGGTGTCGTCGTCGTCGTCGTCGTCGTTGTCGTCGTCGAAGTCGTCGGAGACGTCGTCGTTGTCGTCGTAGTCGGTGTCGGCGGCGCCGTCGTCGTCGTTGTCGCTGTCGTCGTCGGCGTCGGTGTCGTGGCCAAGTGCCATGTGGTACCTACCGTCACGGTCTTGTCTTAAGAGGTCTTGCGACCAAGTTGGGTGGGAGGATAGGATGTTTGCACGAGCAGTGGCGAGGACAGCTTCAAGACGGTCAAAGTGGATTGCACCACATAGATCTCATAGCATGGATCGCACCACATAGGTTTGGTCCACATATCTTGCACAACATCTATTGCACCACAGATATTGCACCACAGATACTGCACCACGCCCGCACGTACTGCACAACATAGATTGCGCAGCACTTAGTGCACCACGTGCATTGCATCACATAGATTGCGCCTCATATATTGTACCACATACCTTGCTCCACATTGAGTGCATCGCATAGGTTGCACCACATGTATTGCACAGCATATGTCGCAGAACGTAATTTGCACAACGTAGACTGCACAACCTGATTGCACCACGTAAGTCCCACCACATACAGTGCTCTACATCGGTTGCACCACATCGTTTGCACCACATCTATGCACCATATATCTATTGCTAGGGACGCACTGTTTGGGGTCCATGCTGGCGAACATCTTCTTTGACGATGCAGGGGCTCCTGGTCGGATGATGGTCGCCGCGTGTCGGCGGGAAAGCAACAAGAGAAGACCGACTTGGGTGATGTGGCCTCAAGGCGCTGCCATTCGCATCGTGCGGGCCACGCTCACGTTTTCGTCGACCTTGTGATTGCGTGTGTGCGCGCGCGTGTGTGTGTGTGCGTGTGTGTGTGTGTGTTTGTGTGTGTGTGTGCGCGTGCGTGCGTGTGTTGGTTTGTTGGTTTGCAATCGCAGCTGACGTGCCCCGTTGGTTTAAGGCCCTGCGATGGCCCGTCGCCGCGGAGGAGTGGAAACTGACTGTGTGTGTATGTGTGTGTTTGTGTGTGTGTGTGTGTGTGTTTGTGTTTGTGTTCGTGTTCGTGTTTGTGTTTGTGTGTGTGTGTGTGTGTCTGTGTCTGTGTCTGTGTCTGTGTCTGTGTCTGTGTCTGTGTCCGTCTGTCCGTCCGTGCGTGCGGGCGTGTGCTCGTAGTTTGTTTTGGGCCAAAGCTGTGGTGGCCTCGGCCCTCGAGGGCGGCGCCATGGGCCGCTGGGGTCGCCCGGTGCAGGCGCGGCTCGCCCTGCAGCAACCTAGCGCATGGCCCGCCCAAGGATCCAGGAGGCGCTGGGCGTGTCGGGCGCGTAGAAGGCCATGGTCAGGAGCGTTCGCAGCCTTCCGGAGGTGGTGCGTGTCCCCTGGTGCTCCCGGTGGTGGCTCTCCAGGGGCGCAGCTGTGCCATCTTCGCCGCCCAGGTCTGCTGCTAGAGCACAGCTGGGCTCTGCGTCGGTGCTGCTTGAGCCAGAGGAGGAGGAGGAGGCGGAGGAGGAGGAGAAGGAGGAGGAGGAAGAGGACGAGGTGGGGGACAATGGTGTGTGGGGGCGTAGCCCCATCTTGCCCGACCGGGTGATCCGTTGACAAAGGCTCGATGGGGCCACCGATCCGGGCGATCCGCCGCCGTCAAGCGTCGCGACGCCTCGCGCGCTCTGGGCGGACTGGGCCAGCCGGATCACGATCGGGATTGGGTCGCCACCGCCCAGGCATACTGATACTATGTGCGCGTGGGCCCCGCAAGGGCGACGCGCACGCCACGACATCTTATAGTATCAGCTCCGTGGCGGCGCTTTCTGGCCACACCCCCTGGGAATCGATCTGCCATAAGACTTGTGCACTGTACGGTCGTGTCGGACGTGCGCCTCCAACATCAGCACACGCAGCCGAACATATGATCAAGAAACTTACCGTTCCAGGAACCTGGGCCAGCTTCCCGGAAGTCTCTCAAAACAAGCCCGCGCCAATCTCTGTTGTTGACGCTGGCGGGGACGAACGTGCTCCGGAAGCCGGGCCAGCTCTCTGGCCAGCTGGTCAAGAAGCGCCGGCCCAGCTTTTCGGGAGGAGGTCTCCCGATCAAATGCTCGACTGCAGTGCACGTACGTCCTTCTGCGTCCTGTTGGGATCGGGCCGTCGATCGGCGCGGGCCGAGGGGTGCCTCCGCGAGCCGAGGCCGGGCGCCGTCCGCGAGGGCCTCGCAGAGCGCCCGCGCTTGCCAGGGGCGCCCGCTTCGCCCAACACGGTGATGGCGAGGAGCTCGCGGACCAGCACCGCGGCGCCCCCGGCGGGCAGGCTGGGCTGCTGCGTCAGGGCCGTCGTCCCTTTCAGACGGGGGCTGCAGAAGGTGCCCTTGGCCCAAGGTTTGGGGGAGGACCAGGTACGTACCCATACCGCTCCCTTCCCCTCGTTCTCCATTTCTTCGGCCTCCTGGGAGGCCTTCGTCGCCACCGCTGGATTCGTCTCGGAATTCTGATCAGAACGCACCCTGGGAGAGGTCTGGGGAGCTGCGGGCGAAGCCTCTGGGGCCCTCCAGGCCTCGTGAGGGGTGCTCGGAGGCACTCGTGGGGGCCTCGTGGGGGGCCTCGCGTGGGCCTCCTTCGGAAATCCGGGGGGCACCTTGGGCCAGGGGCACTTCCAGCAGCACCCCATCCATCTCCGGGGCGTTCTCGCTGCAGTGGTGCCTTTGGAGGAGGCAGGGCGCGCCTGGGCTTGCTGCCGTCGGCAAGGATGCGGGCGCCCCCGATGGCTTCCAGCCGCCCACAGCTGCGACGGATTCCGCCGGGGCCCTGGGGGTTGTTGCTGCACTGTCTACCCGGCCTGCCCCGACGACTTCGACGCTGCATTACGAGAGCGAGGAGGATTGCCCGCCGCCGAAGGTGGCGTTCGTCGTGCCGTTTTACAGCGAGACAGAAAGCGAGCTGCGCGTCACGCTCGAGAGCATCACTGGCCAGAAGCGCTTCATGATGCCCGTCGTGATCGTCGTGAGCGACGATGGCGGACCTGCGCCAGAGAGGCCGCAGGCAGCGATCGCGCGACTGTGGAGGTTCGGCCCCCCTCGCCAGTGCATCTCCGCGGTGCTGATACGCGGGCCGAATGGTGGCCTCGCCGTGGCCCGGAACCGTGCCATTGCATCCTTGCCACCCCAGGTGGAGTGGATCTTGAATGTGGACACTGGCGACAAGCTGGATCGGAGGTTCCTGGACCTGGGCTTCCGGGTCGCGGACGCCCGCCCCGACGTGCACGTGGTCCATCCGCATCTGTGCTATCCGGACGGGAACTGGGACCCGCCCAACCTGCATGTGGCGACGGACCCGCTTCACAAGAAGAACCTGATGCACTGCTGTCCAATGTTCCAGAGGTCGGTGTGGGAGAAGGCGGGCGGCTACGACGCCTCCTTCCGCTTCGGCTGGGAAGACTGGGACTTCTGGGTGCGCGCGAACATGACTGTCGGGTTGCATGTGGTGAACCTGAAAGAGAGGTGCCTGTACTCCTACTCGCCCGGCGGGCTGCACCAGCTGTGCCAGGTCTCGGAGCTACCTTCGTCATAGTTTGCTTTCCCAGAGCCTGCCACATCGTAAGAGTGTTATTCATTGTAAGTGTATGGCGTAATTATCAATCCTTTGTGTTATCTAAAAGGCTTTGCCCTTTGCCGCGGGTCTGCCACTGATGGCTTCGTGGCTTGGCTGGGGGCCACCGTGTTTGTGCTGGAGGCGTGGGCAGTCAGAGCGTGTCGTCATTTTCTGGGTGTCTGGTCACGTGTCGCAGCTGGTGGATTCGTGACCTGGGGACCGTCAAGTTGGAAAAGCACGCGGGCTTTCTTAGAGACATTATGTGGCCGACTTGGGGAACTGTAGAATGTCTCCGAATTCGGCCTTTTTTGAAGATAGCGGCACTTAGCGGCACGAACGCTTGCGGTCTCGATGGGGCCGGCGGTCTCATTCACGCGCCCGCGGTTTCACGGAAGGCGGCGACTCCGAGCCTTGATTTACATGTCCGTGGCCCGTGGCTCAGATGGGGCTACACGGCCATTAAGTGCCACTAAATGGTAATTCTCGGAACTACTAGCAACCATTAATTGCCACTACATGGTAATTTTCGGAGCCAAGTGCCATTAACTGGTAGATCTCGGGCTACTATATGCCGCTTAACGGTATTTCAATTCTTGGAGCCACTAACGGCCACCGGGTGCCACTAAATGGTTTTTCTCGGAGCCAGTAGCGGCCGCTAGGTGCCACCACTAAATGGTAATTTTCGGAGCCACTAAGTGCCATTAAACGGCCGCTGCAGGCCGCTGAGCGGCCACTGAGTGCCTCTAAATGGTAATTCTCGGCCGTCGCGATGGTCAGTCCGAAGTTACCCAGAGAGCCCACATAAGAGACATCCTGGGCTATTTCAGAATTTTTCTCCCTCCTTCTAGTCTTTGCTCAAGGGTCCCTGCTTGTTCTGCGCGAGAGAGTGCCCTGGCCGAGTCTCCCAGGTCCTCCCTTTTTCCCAGGGTTCCCCAGGGGTTCACGGTTTTTCTTGTGGGATCTTTGGATTTCTTGAATTTCTTTGATCCTTTGAATTGCTCTGCGTTGCATCACATTTGCATTCCTTTGAACTTCAATGCGTTGGGCTGCATTGGGCTGAATTAGCATTCTTTACGCAGGCGTCGCATTGCTTTACTGCTTCTCTTTGCCCTGCACAGTCTGTCATTTGTTCCCGTGCTCCTTTTTTTGCTTTGAGTTACCTTGTATTGTGTAGCATTGCCATTGCATGCTCTTTGCATTGCGTCGGTCTGCGTTGATCTGCTGTGCCTGGATTGTAATTGCATTGCATTGTGTGTTTTGTTATGCTTTGCTTTTCGTGACGCTGCATTGCGTTTCATGATAATTTCACAACGCTGGCTTGTATTGTATTGCGTTGCGTTGCATTGTTTTGTCAGCCACCCGTGTTTTTAAGTTTGTGCCGCAGGCAACCCGCGCGCGTCGCCAGGACTCCTTCGGAGCGACCGGCCCGTGTCGCGGGGACTCCGTAATGCGCGGTGCCCAGAGCCGTGGTCACCGGGGCGCAAGAACAAAGAGGGGAGAAAGCTAAGAGAAGGAACTGGGCACAAAACGGCGGGGCCCGGGGCTCGGGCCATCGTTGGCCAGGCGGGAAGAAACGCAACGCCGCACACTGGAGACAAGGAGAGGAGCGAAAGAGCTGAGAAGGAAGTGGGCACGAAATGGCGGCGTTCGGGGCTCGCGCCAAGCATTACATTCCCCCACGAGGCCAACGACTTTCGTCTCCCAGTCAACGCCGCAGTCCTTTTGCTGGTAACGTTTTCTATCGGTCTCACTATCGATCTCACTATCGATCTCGTTATCGATCTCACTATCGATTTCACTATTATTTTACTAGGCCTCACTCTCGATCCCACTGTCGATCCCATTTTTGATCTCACTCTCGATCCCATTATCGATCTCGCTATCGATCATAGTTCTCATTATTCATTTCATGATTTCTCTCATGATTGTTTCCACAATCGATCTCGCTCGATCGATCTCACTGACCTCCCCACACTCGATTCCATAATCGCTTCCACAATTGATCTCAAAATCGGCCTCATTCATTTGTTCATTCTCGATTTCACCACGGTCCCACGATGCATCTCACTATCGGCTTTTACAGTCGATCTCATTCTCGATCCCACTATCGATCTCACTATCGATCGGATGTGATGGGGGTGAGATTGCAGTGAGGCGGAGTGCCCCCCGCTGGGAAATCGGTTTCAGTTTCGGCTTCGTGTCGTGCATGCGGGCGAGGCGTAGGTGCGTGGAAGGGCGAGAGGAATGAACCCTCCTCTGGCTAGGGCGCGGCGAGGTCTCAACTCCGCCCCCCCTGGCCGCGTGGCGGGCGGGTGCCGGGGGTTCCCGCCGTGGTGTCCCGATGGTGTCCTGTGGGGTCTTGTGGTGTCCCGTGGTGTCCCGCGGTGTCTCGATTGGTGTCCCGATGGTGTTTCGATGATGTGTTGATGGTGTCCCGCAATGTCCTGCCGCGGTGTCCCGCCGTGGTGTCCCGATGGTGTCCTGTGGTGTCCCGTGGTGTCCCGGTGGTGTCCCGCAGTGGCCCGCGGCGTCCCGTGGTGTAACGTGATTGTGTCCCGTGGTGTCTGGTGGTGTCCCGTGGTGTCTCGCGGTGTTCCGCCGTTTTGTCCCGACGGTGTCCCGTGGTGTCCGTGGTGTCCCGCGGTGTCCCGCGGTGTCCCGCGGTGTCCCGTGGTGTCTCGTAGTGTCCTGTGAGATCGATCGTGAGATCGATAATGAGACCGACTATGATATCGATCGTGATGTCGATCGTAAGATCGATCGTGAGATCGCTGATGAGAGGACTCGCGGGATCGATAGTGAGAAGGATTGTGAGATCGATCGTGGGATCGATAGTGATATCGATCGTGGGATCGGTAGTGAGATCGATCGTGAGATCGATCGTGGGCTCGATAGTGAGAATCGACAGGGGTCGGTTGTGGGATCGATAGTGATATCGATCGTGAGATGGATCATGAGACCGATAGTGAGACCGATAGTGAGACCGATGGTGGGGTCGATAGGGAGATCGATAGTGAGATCGATAGTGAGATCGATCGCGAGACCGACAGTAAGATCGATAGTGATATCGATAGTGGCGTCGTTTGTGAGGCCTGGTTGTGAGATCGATAGTGGGATCGTGAGATCGACTGCGAGATCGATAGTGAGATCGACTGTTCGATTGAAAGTGATATCGATCGTGCGACCGATAATGACATCGATAGGTGCGAACGATTCAGTTCCACCCAGACCTCTTTATCATCCGAAGGGTTGTCATGTAGGTATCAGTACCACTGTGGATGTTATTGTCGATTTCGTTGTCGATCTTATGATCGACCTCACTATCGATCTCATTCTATCTGATTGAAGAGCGATTTAACTATTGATCTCACTACGGTGTACCGACGGGACACCGACGGGACACCGGCGGGACAACCGCGGGACAACCCGAGGGGGCAGTCTTTTGGCCTGGCGGCGCCCTAGCCAGACGCTCCTCTCGCCCGCCCACACAGCTTCGCGTCGCCCAGACGCACGACACGAACACGAAGCCGAAACCGATTTCCCAGTGCGGGGCTTTCCATTTCTCTGCGACCTCACCCCTTCGCCTCCGATTTCAACCATCCTGTGGTGTGACAGCGCCCCACGTCACTCCTTCCTTCCTCCTTGCTCCTCCCGCTCCTCCCTCCTCCCACCCCTGCCTCTGCCCTCCTCATGTTTCTGTTTCGGCACGGCCCTCACACGTTTCGTGGCCCTGATAGGGAGCGCCGCCGAAGGTCCCAGTGGGAAGGTCTGCCCATCTCGGCACACCCGTCACACGTCTCGTGGCCCCATAGGGAGCTCCACTGAAGGCCCCAGTGGGCGGATCCACACGCGGCTCCCCGCCCACCTCGGCTCACCCCTCAGAGCTCCACCGAAGGCCCCAGTCAGTGGGAGGGTCCACATGCGGCTCCCCGCCCATTTCGGCATACCCCTCACACGTTGCGTGGCCCAGTCGGGAGAGGGAGCTCCACCGAAGGCCCCAGTGGGAGGGTCCACGTGCGCCTCCCCGCATGTCGGCTCACCACTCACACGTTTCGCGTCCCCATCGGGAGCTCCACCGAAGGTCTCAGTGGGAGGGTCCGCATGCGGCTTTCCGCCCATTTCGGCACACCCCTCACACGTTGCGTGGCCCCATCGGGAACTCCACCTAAGGCCCCAGTGGGAGGATCCACATATGGTTCTCCGCTCATTTCGGCACACCCCTCACACGTTGTAGCACCGCGAACATTCGTCTTGAACATTTGCCAGAGTTTCACGGATGGATGGCGGGTCGTTTTCAAAATGTGGCTCTCGTTTGATCGCCGCGCACATCCTTTTTCAACGTTTGCAAGAGGTTCGCAGATGGAGAGCGGTTTCTTTTCAACATGTGGTTCTCGTCTTAGCGCCGCGCACCTTCGTCTGAAGAGTTGGCCGCACTTTCAAGGATTGCCATGGTTGACGTGGCAGATTTTGTGTGTTGGCACCATGTCGGAATGTTAGGACGCAACCGTCACATTGATTCGCGGTGCTGAAGCCCCAGGAATGGTGTTCTGGTACGATTTAGGATCGTCAGGACAACAAAACGGTGATTCGCGGCGTTGAAGTCCCAGGAGTGATGCTCTGGCACATTTCCGGATGTTCAAACGGTTGTCTTCCAACGGGGCATTTGCCTCAATGAAATTGAACCCTTGTATGGGGCCTGTGAAGAGGGAGCTTGGAATGAGGGTTTATTGCAATCTCGCTGATGAGACTTGGGTCCTCCTCCTCCTCCTCCTCCTCCTCCTTCTCCGCCTCCTACTGCACTTCCTCCTTCCCTCCCGGTGCCCTCCTCCTCCATCACTCTTCCTCCCCCATCCTTTCCCTCACCCACGACACTGGTGGGACTGATGGAATGGAAAAGGCACGTCCCCTGACAAGTAACACGGTTGGTGCGTATGCCTGCCGCGGTCTCGCGCGGCCTCCGTGGAGGGGCAGACGACATTGTTGGGACTGGTGGAGTGGGAAGGCCACGTTCCCTGACTAATAGCGCGAGTTGCGAATGTCTGCCGCGGTCTCCCTGGAAGTTCAGACAGCTCGGTTGGGCTTGGCGAGTCGGGAAGGGCACCACTTTCTCCAACACATCTCACGGTTTGCGAATGCCTGCCGTCGTTCGGCGCGGCCTCCCTGCAGGGGCGGACGGCACCGGTGGGACTGGTAGAATGGGAACGGCGCGTTCCTTGGCAATACAACTCTTGGCGAAGGTAACGCGGTTGCGAGAATCGTCTTTGGCGTCGCTCCCGATAGGGCCACGAAGCGTGTGAGGGGTGCTCCGAAATTGTCAGGGAGTGGCATGTGGACCCTCCCACTAAAGCCTTCGGCAGAGCTCCTTCTGGGGCCACGGAACGTGTGAGGGGTCAGACCCGCCCTCCATCCGTGAAACTTTTCTTCCTTTCGACCGGCATCGGGGTTGGACAGGGAGGAGTACTTATAAGGAAGACGGATGGAGGAGGAGGAGGAGGAGGAGGAATAGGAGTAGGAGCAGGAGTAGGAGTAGAAGTAGGAGTAGGAGTGGGAGTCAGGCTAGCCAGCTCGAGCGAGTCAAGCATGGCATGCCCATTCCCACACGCCCTCCCACAACATAAGAAACAGTGCTGGCGCAACTGGGGACCGAAATCAGATCGGCAAGGTGGTTTGCCATAGCTGATGCAGCCGCGATGGCGGTTACCAATGGGAAATTCCTGGCGCGTCTCAAAGACTGCGCTGGCATTTCAGCGCGACCCGAGGAGGCCCCAGGAAGCCTCAGGAGGCCCCAGGAGGCCTCAGGAGGCCCCAGGAGGTTGCAGGAAGCCCCAGCGAACCCCAGGAAGCCCTAGGAGGCTTCAGGAGGGCCCAGGAAGCCCCAGGAGGTTCCAGGAGGCTTCAGGAAGCCTTGGGAGGTGTCAGGCAGCCCCATGGAGTCGGGAAATCCCAGGAAGCCCTAGGATGCCTCAGCAGGCCCCAGGAGGATCCACGAGGCCCTGGGAAAGCCTCGGGAAGCCCCAGGATGTTCCAGGAGACCCTGGCAGGCCCCAGGGGGCCCTAGGCGCTCGACGAATTGGCGAGCGAAAAATGTGCGCCGCGCCTTAGCAGGAGCGCAACTTTCAGAAAACATTCGCGCGGCGCCGACGCGAGAGCAACATTTCGTTCTGTCGCGCGCGATGTGCACCGCGCTTTTTTCTTGCCACGCATTTCGCAAAGCCGACGACAAGAGAGTCCTCGCTGAGAAGAACCATGCCGACTTTGTATGGGCTTTTGACAGGTATGATGGCCCCTCCCGCTTGGGGTTGCCCCAGACGTCCACGCGCGATGTGCGCCGCGTCCCATTCCCGCTACGCATTTCGCATCGTCGACGACAAGACAAGCCATGTTGATAGGAAAGACGGAGACTTTGCATGGACTTTTTACAGTCAGGATGGGAGGGTCCGGATTGACGCCCGCGCGCGATGTGCGCCGCGTCCCGTTGATGCCACGGATTTCGCGTCGTCGACGACGAGACAGGCCATGTTGAGAGGAACAACGCAGATTTGGTATTGATTTTTTACAGTCAGGATGGGAGGGCCCGAGTGGGTTTGCTATCGGCCGGACAAAGGGGGGTTAAGAGTATATTCGAAAAAGGAAAGAGGGTAGGAGCAGGAGGAGAAGGATGCGGAGGAGGAGGAGGAGGCAGAGGAGGAGGAGGAGGAGGAGGAGGAGGAGGAGGAGGAGGAGGAGGAGGAGGAGGAGGAGGAGGCAGAGGGTCAGGCAGGGGAAGAAGGCAGATGCCTCTGTGAGAGACTTCTTGTGGTCTCTTGGGGGGTCTCTCAGTGGGGCACATGGAGGAATTATGTATGGGGCCTTTTAGGGCCTCTTGGGGGCCTCCTGGGGACCTCTGGGGGCCTCTTGGGCGCTTCGTGGGGGTCTCTCGGGGGCCTCTTGGCGGTCTCGGTGCAATATTTTTGGGGCGGGCTCGCAAAGTCAGTACGGGTTCTCCGTCTTCAGGCCCTCTTTGGCCGTCTTGCGGGGACCCCTGGATCGTCTTGGGACCCTCTTGGGCCATCTTTTGGTCCTCTTGGGCTGTCTTAGCCTCTTGGTCCGTTTCGGGGCGATTTTTAGGGCCTCTTGGGCCGTCTTGGGCGGTCGTAAGTGATCAAATAGATAACCTTCGAACACGTCAGAACGAAAAGAAATTCTTGGGGTCTTCGTGGGGCGTTTTGGGGGCCTTTCAGGCCGTCTTGAGGACATCTTGAGCCATTGGGGAGCGCTCGTGGGCCGTTTCGCCGCTCCGTGGGACTGTCTAGGAGGCGATCTTGGGCCCGCTCGGGCAGTCCAGGAAGGCCGGAGGGGGCCTCCGGAACCGAAAATCGTAACTTTTGGCCGACGGGAGCGCCCGAGCTGGAATTTATGTGGGTTGGGGGGGGGCCCGGGTGCTCCGATGGAGGAACATTCGAAGAGGAATCTGCACATGTCGCCGCGCCGTTTGTTCCGACGCGCGGCCGTACGAATTCGGAAGGGCGCCGCGGCCACCCGGGCAAACTCCGCCTCGGGCGCGATGGGTTCGCCGCGGGTTTGCCGCGGCGCCGGCTGCGTCTGCTTGGGGCGCAGGCGCAGGGCTTGACGTGGGCTTGCCGTGGTGTCGGCGTCGTCCACTCGGGCGCGTCGAGAATAAGCGGCGCGGCGACACATGTCAACCTACATGTGTATGCATGCGCACATGCACCTTGCGCATTGGTTTTGGCGCTTCGGAAGCGCCAGGCCTGTTGCTTCCCCGTGTCCCTGGGCACCGCCAGCCCGAGGGTATGTTGTCCTGGGGGTGCAGAAGCCCTGCTTGTGCACGAGTGGGAAGACAACGCTCAGCAACACCTTCAGCCTTACTTCCTGGAGTTCAGTGCATCGTGCCTCCCTGCTAGCTGAACTCGGCGACGCGCGATGGGGGGAAGTGAGAAGGAGAAGACCCTCTCAGAAGGCGGAAAGGGCTTCTCAGAAGCCCTCTGGCCTTCTGAGATGTTTTCTGCGTCTCCGGGGAAGGCTTAGAAAACTTCTGACAAGGTCGGTGAACTTCTGCGCCTTGTGAGAAGGCCCGCCCCCTTTCACTTCCCCGCTGGGCGTGCTGCCGATGCTTGTGGGCGAGCGGGAAGCAAACGCTCAGCAACAAATTCAGCCTTACTTCCTGGAGTTCAGTACATCATACCTTCCTGCGTAATCAACGGCAGCGATGGTTTGACGACGGTTATCTTGATAGTGCGAGGCTTTCAAAAAGAAGCTGTGGATGGGCATGGGGTCCACGTGCGCCTGCAGTACCAATTGGGTCGCCCCAGCGCACCCCGCTGTTCGCCCCCCAGATGGGGCTCCCCTCTGGCCACATCGCCGCTTGTTCTGGGTTTTTGTCTTTGCGTTCTGAGCAATGTCCATACATGAGGGGGAGGAGGAGGAGGAGGAGGAGGAGGAGGAGGAGGAGGAGGA
>CAUYUJ010014953.1:208103-243948 GCA_963575745.1 Prorocentrum cordatum | reverse complement strand
ACGCCCACGAGGCGGGTCTAGGCAGCGCACCTCCCGCGGGTGAGCAGATGGCGGGGGGTCTTGCAGGGGGAGCCCCCGACCGAGCGCAGACGTGAACGAGTGCTGGGGGGGGCACTCGTCGGAAAATGGTTTCCCAGAATGCACCCCCCCCTGAACTCCAAAGTAACTTTTTAGTATCTCTGGAGTCACTTGAAAGTAACTCTTGGAGTGCCCACGCGCTGGAAAGAGTCGGGCGGGGGCACTGTTTCGGGAACCCCCTCTTCGGAATAGTCACGGGGGGGCACTTTTCTGGGGCTCGGCGGGCACTCTAGGTCTCGGGCGGGGTCTGCGGAGCACTATTTTGGCACTGTTTTGCGACTCTGGGGGGTCGGGGGCACTCCAGGAGCACTTTTTTTCAACTTTTTGGGCACTCTGGGGCGCGCCTCGGAGTGCCTAAAAAGTGCAGAAAAAGTGCTCAAAAAGTGCTCGGAGAGTGCCTGGGGGGGCCCGTGTGGCCCAGACTGCCGAAAAAGTGCTTGAAAAGTGCTCTGGGAGTGCCCCCCTCACCCTGACCACCGCCTTGCACCAGGAGCCGCCAGGGTGCCAAACACACCGAGCGAGACATCAGGACATCGTGATCCGCCAGCCCCCGACGCAGCAAGGCACGCGTTCCTGCGCATGGGCTCGTTTGGCGTCGTCGTCGTCGTCGTCGTCGTCGTCGTCGTCGTCGTCCTTCTGCTCTTCATTCGTGCCGTCCCTCTGCGGGGGTGTAGGGTGCCAAGGAGCGGGTGGTGCACCAACCAACAGGGAACATAGTATTGTTTCGGGTCCTCTCGAGCCCTCTTCTGTGCTGCAAGTCTTTCTACGTTGGCGAAAATGACGTCAACGCCCTGCGCCATGCGTGACGAGGCTATGAGATAGCCCGATGTGGGAAGCATGACGGCACAAAAAAACATGAGGCGAGCCTTCGCACTCGTGAAGGGGAAGTAGGACGAAGTGGACGACGAGGAGGAGGAGGACGAGGATGAGGACGGAGAGGAGCAGGATGAGCGAGGAGGAAGGGAGAGGGATGGTGGGATAGGAGGGGGAGGGAGATGGGGGTGGGCGAGGAGAGGATTTCGCAAGGCTGGCCAAAGATATCGCTCTGTGCAGCACCACGGGCACTGTTTCCCATGCAAATAACTGGTCTTTGTTGTCAAAATCGCCAGGCCCATGAGCCGTCGCAGTTCCGTCACGCACGTAGCCAGTTTGGTTCAAAAGCACATTTGTGCGACAAGTGTCACAGACACCTTTCAGCCCTTGACGCATTTTGCTTGGGCTGTTCAGATATGGGTGCCTCTCGCAAGGCTGACGTTGCAGCTGGTGCTGAGCCGAAGCGCTTGAGGAGATCCAAGACGACCTCGCAGGCGGGCTCTTGCTGGGCATGCGGCGTGGGGGTCACCGAGGAGGATTGCACGGGCCCTTGAAACAATCGCGAGATGGTTGGGGTGTGTGGGCTGTGGGGCCTATATGAAATAGTAATGTCAATCATAATATCATGTCTGGTGCCCGCACGTTGGGCACCAGCATGAGTTCCCAAAAATCTAGTATTATCCCGATCTCTAGTACACAGCCAATTCGACTCACTAGTGAGCCTCACTGTCTCAACTACGAACGGTCCCCAACCTTTTGAGCCTGAGCTTGAGTCTCCTTCTCCTCCTCCGCCGCCCCCATTACCCTCCGCCTCACATTGTTTGTTTTTGGGATGCCCATCAGGAGCAGCTGGTGCCCCTGCAGACGACCAATGGCCAGATCTTCGCCTGCGTCGGCGGTGCATTGGCGTGCAATTGACATGTGGGCGGCCGAGGCTTTCCCACCGCAGTTTGGACGGTAGAGAGCAGAAGGAGGATAAGTGCGGGACCTCCCACGGTTCACGCGAGTTGTGGGACCTGAGGCTGAAGAAGATACTATTGGCATGTCGCCTCGCTTCGCACATTTCGCCCACTGGGAGTGAAGGGACAGTTCCGATTACCTGGTCAATCTCAGTGTCGATCAAAGGCCCAACTGCTCTGACAAGCGCGATTTCTCTCTGGACTATAGATTGGAGGGTACGGCTAGAGGCGCCGACAATTTGTATGGATTCACTAAGAACTATCCCCACCGATGGATTGGTGGCCTTTGCGTTGTTATCGGCCCTTGGTACCTGAATTGGTGTTGTTGTGAGCGAGTACCAACACCATTGCTACCCAACCGAGGTAGTCTAGGTTGCAGGCAGAACGGGGTCGACCTCACCGAGAGGGCAATTTGATGGATGCACCAATGGCCACCCTTTACGATTCCCAAGAGGCGCACGATCACCAGCACGGCTACGCCCACCAGACAATGTTGGCGAAATGGGGCGCTTGAACGCACTGAAGATCAGGACTTAAGCCTTTAGCATCGGTCTTAACTGACCGGCCGCTGGTGTCAACGACGTCCCTGCGAGCTCCGCGGATGCCTCCTTTCCAGGAGGGGGGCTATGCCACGAGGTGACCTCGGGGCTCAAGGGGGGCGGACTCGGGGCGGCGACGCATTCATTTCTTGGAGGATTGACACGAAGACTGACGACTCGGCGAGCACGGCTCCTACCGCCATCCGCCCCTCGCTGGCTGCCAGCTTGGTTGCGCCCCCTCGCGCGGCAAGCGTCTGCGGTGGCCAGCCCGCTGCGCCGCCCGCGCCAGCGGGTGCGAAGAGCGCCGTAGGCGTCGGCGGTCGCCTCTCGCAGCTCTCGCAGCATCGCGGACACGCCAGCGCCAGTCAAGCTGGCGATGCGCCGACTGCTGCTGCTGGAGGGCAGTCCGAGAACAGGGTCGACACCTACATCAGGAAGTTGGACCTCGCTCTCACGATGACTGGGACAACGAAGCTCGGCGTCCAGTACCACCATGCCCAGAAGCTCCTGCAGGAACTGTCGAGAAAGGCTTCGGAGTCTGGCGACGCCAAGAAGCTCAAGCACCACCTTAAGCTCTACGCGTACGCTGAGTCCCTGGCACCTGCCAAGGTCGAGACTTTATCAGAGGAGGAGCTACTCGAAGCTATGGCAGCGGTGAAGTCGAGGGTCGATGTGCCGACCGTTGTGGTCGAGGCCATCTTCTGTCGGCGCGCCTCTGAGAAGTGCAAGCCGTCCTCCGACAACAGGGCGGCTGTGCAATCCTACGTCGACATGTTGTGGCCGTGGAAAGGCGACGCCTCAGAGAAGAAGATGGATCCGCTGTACCCTGTGCTGCACATGATTGACAACGAATTCAGTGATAAGTACAGGCTCTTCCACCAGCACATTGTCAACACATTCTTGTGCCAGCTCCTTACCAACACCTCCCCCAAGACCATCCAGCGATTGAGGTGGGTGGCCGATCGTTTCAAGACCCTGGTGGACATGAAGACATCTTCAACCGCAGATCTTTCCGAGACGGAGGGCATGGCCTTGGTCGAGATCTCCAGCATCGCCATATCCCTCGGGACGCTGTGCGACATCGAGAAGCTGTTTACCGATGCAGACGGCGAGAACTTGTTCAATGCCCTGGTGCAGCTGAAGGCCAATGTTGGCGAAGATAGCCCATCGTTCCACACTGTTGGCATCGCGGTCGCGGACAACAGCTACTTGTATGACCTGCTCATCTCTGCGACCAAGAACGAGTCGACTTTCTTGGAGAAGAGAGGGCTGGTCGCCGACGTGATTGCGTCGGTCAGCGCAGTCAGCTCCCCAGCGACACCTACTGACGAGAAGCGTGATATGTTGAGGCGTGCGTTGAAGATCTGGCCCCAGGTCACCTGCTCTTTCGACAAGGGGGTCGTCTCTAACGTGGGCTTTGGTTTGGAGAAGTGCTTGGACGAGTTCATGAAGTCGCAGTTCGCGGAGCTTGACAACACTGCGGTCGGAGATGTCACGAAGTTGCTGGGCGTGTTGGATGATGCCATCGTTGCCTTCCCCCTCAACACCACGGTGCCGACGTGGAAGGCCGAGGGGGAGCGCGCGCTTCATAGGAAGCAACTGCAAGGCTCCATGGACAAGATCACGGCTTTGCTGGACAGGATGGCCACCGCGCAGGGCGCGACGCAGGAGCTGGACGCGATGTTGGAGCTGCTCGCTGAAGTTTCGTTCGCCAACCTCTCGGCGGAGATGGTCGACAAGATGGTTTTGGCAGTCGAGTCCATCGTTGCTGGGGCGGCGGCAGAGTTCCCGAACGCCATCGTGGACACGCGCCACAGGGTTGCGAACGACATGCAGGAGCACTTGCCAGTGGAAGCTCACAGCAACAAGATGTTCGTGCTTCAAGCTCTCGTGGAAGCGCGGTCGCTCATGACCTACGAGGCGTCTGTGAGGGGGAAGGTCGACCTTCAAGATGCCACCGCCATTCAGGATGCCTTCCTTCAGGACGTGGACTTGGGCGCGTTCTTGGTATTGATCGTGAAGGTCGAGGCGCGCGTCCAGCATCCCCAGTGGGCCACGTTCGCCGACGGCGCCGTCGACGAGGTCTCGCGCATCCTCCAGTCATCGGTTGGCCTTCGGCTCGAGGTCGGGAGGGCGATCTATCGAGGCAAGGTGGTCACTGCGACGGCGGCGCTGGAGGAGGTCAAGCAATTCAAGAACGGCTTGTCGGATGGTGGATCGTACCTCGACGCTCTCGACCCGAAGAAGGACGGCCAGTGGGACCATTTCTTCAAGAATGCCCAGAACACCATCATGAAAGAAAAGGGCGTGGTCCAGCTGCGAGGCAAAATCAACAGCCTCGACAAGGATCGGGCGGCCGCCTCCCTCGTATCCCATCCTATCCTCAGTCCTTCATCCCCCCGCTCCTGATCCACCCCTCCTCTACCTCCTCCCTCGTCTCCCCCCCTCCCCTCCTCACCCATCCATCCCCTTCCCTGCCCTCCTGTCCGCCCATCCATCACTTCTCTTTCTGGCACGGGGGGCACTATCTGTCCCCGACCCTTCCCTCGCATCCCCGCCCCAATGACCCCCCGTCCACGTCTGTCTTCGCAGACCCCTACGACCTCTCCTCCTCCGCCTCCTCCTCATCACCCTCCTCCTCTCCTCCTCCTCCTCTTATTCCTCCTCCTCCTTCTCCTCCTCGCTGACCCCCTTCCTCCTGTTATCTTGCCCTAATTTCTCCTCCCCCCGTCCTCCCGTCATCCCCCACCCCGTCCACGACCCCTAATCCTCGTCTTGCATTCCTGCCTATGTTTGGCTGGTCCAGGGCCGAATCCCCACTGGCCCGTCGTTTCAGTGATACGAGATGCGTGCGTATTGGGCAAAAACGCTCAGGAGCTCGATGGGATCCGCGACATCGCCTCGAAGTTCGGCGTCGCCGACACTGCTGAGTTCCAGAATGATGCGACAGATGTCTCGAAGTGTGCCAAGGTAGTCTTTATTAGTGGCCTGGCTTTTCAGGCGTTCAAAAGTGCGAGTGACAAGCTTGACCTTCGGAGTAAGCTTGTCAAAGCTCTAAGCGTGTGGCCCGAATTCAAGCAGGCCAAGGAGTCGCTCCCCCCCACCCTGAGGCAGCGCGTACAGATGGCGCTGCAGTTTCAGATTGCGTTCTAAGTACGTGGGCATCACGTATGGTATGTATGTGGCACGTGTGCGGCCGTGTGCGCATTGCCTCCGCACGCAAGTGCATCAATTTCGAGTTTGGCTGGCTGTCTGCTGCTGAATCTAACGTGTATCGAATCCAGTGTCCAAATGCTTTCATTTTCTCTGCGCGAGTGCGCCAGTCGTGTAAAACACTGGCGCCGTGTGGTCAGGTAGGTGAGTCGCATCGCGTGGTGCCTCGTCTACGTTTTTGCCAGGAGCTGCTAGTCCGAGATGTGGTTGAGAAGGGTAAGCACGCCTGCCTGTTTCGCTTCGGGGCTGGAGCGCCGTGCAGGTTGCTTGTGGGGCCCTCGCAAGGACCACTTACCCTGGCGAGCTAGACATGTGCTGAAACTCGTCGTCGCGTCGTCTCCTCCTTCTCCTGCCCATCCACCTCGCCCGAATCCCCCATCACTGCCTTCCCCGTGTCCCCGCTCCCCCTCCCACTGCGCCTCGTCCTCATCCCCATGCCCCCCCCCCTCCCTCCGCTCGTCGCACCCCGTGCTCCCGCCCCGCCCCCTCTGCGAAGAAGAGGCGGAGGAGCGGGGGAGGAGAGGGGGGAGGAGGAGGAGGAGGAGGAGGAGGAGGAGGAGGAGGAGGAGGAGGAGGAGGAGGATGAGGAGGAGGAGGAGGAGGAGGAGGAGGAGGAGGAGGAAGAAGAAGAGGAGGGCCCCCCTCCTCCCCCTCCCCCCCCGTACGCCGACGGCATCTTCACTGCGAAGGCCTGCCGTCCGTCGCCCGTGCCGCGGTTAGCAGAACGAGGAAGAGGTAGAAGAGGGGGGGAATGGAAGGATGGGTAGGTGTGCGGAGTGGGAGGGCGAGAGCGAGGGACAAGCGGAGGGCAAAGGTGAAGTGGGGGAGGAGAGCGACGACGACGACGAGGAGGAGCCAGGAAGAGGACGGGGGAGGGTAAAAGGGGGGCCCCGATGGGGTCTCAAGGCGCGCGAGCGGCCTCGTCTTGCAGGAAGGCCGCATGCCATCGATCACGTCGAAACGAGGGGCCGATGTGATGAAGACGAGGAGGAGCGCGAACGTGACAAAGATGAGGAGGATGATGAGGAGGAGGATCACTAGGAGAAACAGGGGGGAGGGCGATGACGAAGAGGAGGGCAAGGAGGAGGAGGAGGAAAAGGAGGAAGATGAAGGAAACGGGAACAGTAATGGAGAGGAGGAACGGAGGCGGGAATGGGGGAGGGAGGGAGGAGGAGGAGGAAGGCTCGGGGGGTACGCTTCGCGGTCACCCCACCCCCCCAACTCTGGACTAACGTTGCGGCCCGCGTCCGCAGTGATGCCTTGTGCGTCTGCGCGCCCGCTTGTGCGCTGACGTCACCCTACTCAAAAAAATAGATGTTGCCCAATTGAAGTGTTATGAAAACCCGATGTGTTCATGTCATAGTATTCTGTCACGGCCGTGACTCCAGGTGGCGGTTGTTTGATCGCGGTGGCCCAAAATGGGAAAGCAGTCCTGGCGCACTCTAGAACTCAGTTTCGGCGATGTTGCCTTGGTACAGGCTATGCGAGGCGAGGTTTTCCTCAACCCCATAGGGAGCTCCACCGAAGCCCCCAGTGGGACCGCCCACATGCGTCCCCCACACCCAGTTTGGCATTTTCACCCACCCAGTACAGCGTTTCGTGGCCCCATAGGGAGCTCCACCGAAGCCCCCAGAGGGACCGCCCGCATGCGTCCCCCACACCAAATTTGGCATTTTCGCAGACCCAGTACAGCGTTTCGCGACCCCACAGGGAACTTCACCGAAGCCCCCAGTGGGACCGCTCGCATGCGTCCCCCACATCCATTTGGCATTTTCACCCACCCACTACAGCGCTTCGCGGCCCCATGGGGATCTCCACCGAAACCCCCAGTGGGACCGCCCACATGCGTCCCCCACATCCAACTCGACATTTTCACCCGCCCAGGGCAGCGTTTCGTGGCCCCATAGGGAACCCCACCGGAGCCCCCAGTGGGACCGCCCGCATGCGTCCCCCACACCCAGTTTGGCATTTTCACCGACGCAGTATAGCGTTTCGTGGCCCCATAGGGAGCTCCACCGAAGCCCCCAGTGGGACCGCCCGCATGCGTCCCCCACACCCAGTTTGGCATTTTCACACACCCACTACAGCGTTTCGTGGCCCCATAGGGAGCTCCACCGAAGCCCCCAGTGGACCGCCCACATGCGTCCCCCACATCCAATTTGGCATTTTCACAGACCCAGTACAGCGTTTCGCGACACCATAAGGAGCTCCACCGAAGCCCCCAGTGGGGCCGCCCGCATGCGTCGCCCACATCCAATTTGGCATTTTCACCCGCTCAGTACAGCGCTTCGTGTCACCCACCCAGTACAGCGCTTCGTGGCCCCATAGGGAGCCCCACCGAAACCCCCAGTGTGACCGTCCGCATGCGTCCCCCGCACCCGATTCGGCATTGTCACCCACCCAGTACAGCGCTCCGTGGCCCCATAGGGAGCTCCACCGAAGCCCCCAGAGGGACCGCCCGCATGCGTCCCCCACACCAAATTTGGCATTTTCACAGACCCAGTGCAGCGCTTCGTGGCACCCCACCGAAGCTCCCAGTGGCGCCGCCCGCATGCGTCCCCCACACACCCAATTTGCAACGCTTCGCGGCCCCATGGGGAACTCCACCGAAGCCCCCAATGGGACCGCCCGCATGCGTCCCACACGCCTAAGTTGGTATTTTCACCCACCCAGTGCAGCGTTTCGTGGCCTCGTAAGGGAGTTTCACCGACGACCCCAGTGCTACCGCCCGCATGCGTTCCCCCCCCGCCCAGCGCAGCGCTTCGTGGCCCCATAGGGAGTTTCACCGCAGAAAATATTCACAATTGAGGTACCCACGACTTCGTATGGTTGGGTCCTTCGCCAGGATAGCTTTTGCTGTGCTCGGCCGGCGGGGGCCCTCACCGGGCCTCGGGACCGTCCAAAACGACGCGGGGCGAAAAGCAGGTCCCGGGGAACGAATGAGTCGAGACCTCGGGGGGTCGACGTAACGCACGCATGATGACGTCGGGGGTCTGGATCTTCGGACGCCCCCGCGCGCCACCGTCGCCGCGCTGTCACGGGACCGGCTGCTCAGTCACAGAGAGCACGCTTCTCACCACAGGGCAACCCGCCAGGGCGACCGAGCTCAGCAGTCCTGCCATCGCGGGCCCAGTGCATTTTTGCCACCGCGGGAGATGTCGGCAGCAGACCGAAGAGGGAGCCGCTAAAATTCAGCAGTTTCATGACGGCTCTCCTTGTCGATCAGTTAAGTCTGCGTGTGTGTGCGGCAGGCCCGTGCTGGGTTCCATGGTGGTGGCTGTGTGGCGTGGCCAGTTCGGTGCCGTGTGCTGGAGGGCGCGCGATGTGCACGTGGCGTAGCCAGCTCGTGGCAACATGTGTAGCTTTCAGGGATGGTGGTGTCGTAATACGCGGTTTGCGGACGTGCGTCACGGTACGAACGATGTGCAGATAAGGGGTATCGTGCAGCCTGCGAACGAGTGCAGTTGAGCTGGTGGGCTTGCCCTGCCGTGCGACTGGCGGACACGCGGTACCGCGCGACTTTCGGACTTTGTATCGTGCATGGGGCATTCTATGATCGCGGATCAGGCTCTTGGTGCTACGGTCGTTGGAACTAGCACCACCGCCATTGTCATCATCGTTGTCACAGAAATCGCCGCTACTACTGTCACCTTCATCCTCGTATGCGCGCTCACAATTGCCATGAGCAGCAACGCGCCATCTTCTTGGTTGTGGTATCTGGTAGTTTCCTCTGTAGAGTTTTTCGCGTCGCCCTCCGCCATCATCATTACTACCATCATCATCATCATCATCATCATCATCATCATCATCATCATCATCATCATCATCATCATCATCATCATCATCATCATCATCACCATCACCGTCTCATCTGCTGCGCATGGCTTGGGCACGTTGTGCGCTTTGTTAGTTCAAGGGCCATTCCCGCTCGCTGCCAGCAAGGGGCGTTTCCTCCCGCTGCAACCGAGGCCTGGCGTGGGCACATGGACTGGTTAGGGCCAGAACCCGTCGGCACGGCTCCTGCAGATGCGCCAGCCCCAGTACCAGAAGACCCAGTTCCTGCAAGGCCGCCAGCCCCAGTCGACAACAGTGATCTCCCGCCTCTGGCGACTACCAAGGGCGAGATTCAGCAGAAGCTGGGTGAGTGTGCGGGTAAGTTCAATGTCAACAGGGGCACTAAGAAGGTGGGCGGGGTCATTGACATTGCCATAAAATCAATGAAGAACACTTGGGTCAAGCTCGATGAGAAGGTACCTGATGATTACACTCGCTTGAAGGGCGCTATCACCAAGCTCCGGAACATCCACGACCCGGTGAAGACAGCCACATGCAGCATGCCTAGACTTTTCTTCTCGCTAGTCACGTTGTGGGGGCTCTTCTTCCTCATCTTGGAGCTCGCTCTATACGAAAGCATTGCCATTGCAAACGTCGGAGCTGGCGCCGCTCTGTTCTTGCTAGCGCTCTTCGTGGCGATCTTCCTCGGCGGGGATATCTTTATGTTCGAGGCTTTTCGTCGCATCGTGGACAGCCTGGGCTGGCAGATTGAAATTCTCAAGGCAAGCCGAGTCTTCTACCAGCGCAGGCTGGATGATCTGACGGATGTGGCCGAGGGCTTGGAGCATGTCCGCGGCCAGATGTCCGGCGACATCGACGCCACCACCGCTCTGCTGATGGACATGGAAAGGCTCGGTAAGCTGCGCACTGTCACGTCCGTCGTGAACCTGTTCCACCAGGCAGACTACGACGACGACGGCAAGATCAGTGGCGAGGAGGCAGAGCTGCTGCTCCCGCACCTGACGATCCTGTGGGAGATCGTCCCCGGCTACGATCAGCAGGCGCTCGTCGAGTGCGTCCGAGGCAGCGGCATGACCATCAGGCAGTTCTACCCCATTGTCGACGCGCTGGTGCAGGAGAACGAGGAGCTGGCCTTCCGGGCCCTGGAGGACCTGATGCACCAGACCGCGGACGAGATCGCGGGGAAGCTGGTCCCGTGCGAGGGCCCCGCGCGGGACTCGGAGGAGCAGGGGGGCCGGCCCGTGCAGCTCGCGCCGGAGGCCGAGCACGCCGCGGAGGGGCCCGACGTGGAGGCCGGGGCACCGCCCGCGCCCCGCAGGGTGCCCGAGCCGCTCCACGGCATGGCTCCCCCGACGTCGGATGGCGCCGCCTCGGGATCGGTCGCGAAGCAGCGGTCGTTCGCCGAGAAAGCGCCCGAGGCGCTCAAGCCCATGTGCACGATGCCCACGGGGGTGCCAACGTTCAGGTTGTGCCACTACGTTGAGGTCGGCGGCAGGATTTCCATCTGGGGGCCATGGCACCTGGCTGCGCTGATCTGCTTGCCTTTCAGCATCGTGATTTTTGTCTTGTGTGTTGTGGAGGGGGATCTGCTCTATATTCTGACGTCGTTCGGCATCGTTTCTCTCAGCCTTGCCCTCACTGGAACGGGCAAGCTCATCGAGGTTGTCAGGATTCTAAGAAAGCAGTTGGAGGAGTTCACCAGGGAAAACGAGATGCTCCGGGACTTGAACGATGGCTTGGCCATCCAGGTCGCAAAGCTCCAGAAGCTGAAAGATGGGTGGATGCAGTTGCAGAGCTTGTGCGAGGGCAACGTCGAAAAGGCGAAAGAGTTGCTCAGGAAGGCGAACATGAAGAGTAAGATGGAGGCGGTCGGCCTTGTCAACCGGCTCTTCCGCATGTATGACGCTGGGAGGAATTTCACGCTCACGCAGGTCCTAAAGGATGAGTTTTTCGCCGACCTGGAGCAACTTTTCCGGCATCTGCCAGGGTTCGACATAGAAAAGATCAAGGAGATTGTCGGGCCAGGCGAAATGGGCCATAAGAAGATCCGAGACATTGTTGACGTCATCGTTACATTCGAGGCCACTGGAACCCCAGCCAATGCTACCGAGACTCCAGCCATTGCTACCCAGACTTCAACCGTTGTGGTTTAGGCAGCATGTGCACAGGGAGGTTAACACCAGCTTCGGTACTGACGGGGTTGCTGGCGTTGCCCAGCCGCGCAATTTTCACTATTGATATGTTGTGTGCGCCTTTGCCTTTCACCGACACGCCCGTGCCCACTAGGCCTCCAGAGGTCCTAAGTGACCCGCGAGAGCTCCCAACGTAGCCCAATACGACCACAACATGGTCAACGATGGCCTCCAAGACAGTCCCAATATGGCTCTTGGATGGCCCCAAAGATGTCTCCACGACCCCCTAAACTGCCCCTCAGACCACCCCAAAGTGTCCCACGATGCCCCAATGGACCCCGAGATGACCCTAGACTGCCTCAATCGAGTCTCAAGGGATCCCAAGCCCAAGTGCGCCCCGATTGGGCACCAACATAGCTCCAAGAGGGTCCTCAGAGGGCCCCTCGACGGGACAAACCAGCGATGCTGCGCCGTCTCGAGGTACAGGCACTGTCGGCCTGATCTGTCGAACTGTGCCTCAGAGTTTCCGCGATGCTGCTCTTCCATATGCGTTGGGGTTTCTGACTATGGCGTGCTGCGGCAGTGGGGAGAGGGCGTGCGTGCTTGCGAGCGTGCGTTCGAGCGCGCGCGCGCGCGCGCGCGTGTGTGTGTGTGTGTGTGTGTGTGTGTGTGTGTGTTTGTGTGTGTGTGTGTGTGTGTGAATGTGTGTGTGTGTGTGTGTGTGTGTTTTGCCTGCTCCTCGGCATGTTTTCCTCGTCACTGTGGCGGCTTTCCCCTTTCCCCACCCCCGCGTGCCCCCTCGCGACTGCCCCTTCATGCGGGTCTGGCTTCTTCCTGCTGCGTGAGCTGGCCCGGCCCGCGCGCGCGGCCGCTCGCCCGATCTGTCTGCGCCCTGGTACTGCGTACAGGGCCGCCGACGCCAGTGCACACACACACACATATATATATACATATATATAGATATATTATATTATATATACTACACACCTATATACAAGACTTAAAGCTCGCTGCGCTTCGCTTTAAAGTTTTGGTATAGTGCACTTTGTGCGAGGCGAGGGGGGGAGGGCAAACGGGCGTATTGGGCCGAAACGCAGCTACATGTGGAGGCAAACAGGGGGCTGCGAGAAACGGCACAGTACGTGGGGTGGTGGAACAGGTGTCCGCGGTTCGACGACGGCGACGACGACGTTGTCGTCGTCGCCGTCGTCGGTCATCTTGAGTTGGTCTTAGGTCTTCTGGAACCGCTTTTGGGGGTGTTTCGGCCGTTTTGGGCCGGCCTTGGGTCGACGTTGCCGTCGTCGTTGTTGGGCTTCAGGAGGGCCACATCGAGTCCCAGGGACGACTCCGCCAGTGTGCTTCGGAACGTGCGATCCAGTGAATTAGCCCAGAAGCTGTCCCAAAAAACTCTCCGTCATTCTTGTCGCCCGCTGTTTCCCTCATGGTTTGAGCTCGCTGCACTGGCTGGAGGGGGGGGTGGGGGGGGCAAGTGAGGGGACCTCCGGTTCGGTTCGGAGGGCAGGGGTCACCAGGGCCGGATGATGATAATGATAATTAACGACGTCTTCGAAGAGGTTGTGAAAGGAAGGGTGTTGTGTGGCGGAGGTATGAGGTAGTGCGATGAGCGTCTGGGGTAGTTGGGAGCCTACTGTTTTTTTGTTGTGGAACTGTAAGACTTTGGGGGGGCCGCTGGGCGGTTTGTCTGGCAATGGGACGTGCTCGGGACCACAGAGGCTCTCGGGTGTCCTCTTGGGAAGGTGAAGGGCTCGGAAGACTGCAGTAAGTATAGGGCGTGTGGGTCTTCGTGAAGGTTTCGGAGAGTTTTTGCTGCGTTGGGGGCGTGTTTGAGGCTGTGTGTGTGTGTTTCGAGATGCCTTCTGCCCATCCCGCCACCGTGCCGAGGTTGTGGGTATGAGGTTTCTTGGATGTTCGTTGGTATCTCTTTGGAGGCTATTCGAGGGTTCCTAGAAGCAGTTTCGAAGCCCTTTGGGGGTGTTTTGGGCCCTCTTGGGGCGTCTTTTGGGCCTCTTGGGGGGGCGTCTTGTGGCGTCTTGGGGGCCTCTTGGGGGCCCTCTTGGGGGCCCTCTTGGGGGCTTCTTGGGGACCTCTTTGGGCTTCCTGGTGGCCGCTTGGGGTGGAACGCTGGAATTTTCAGCTCGGGCTCCCCTTCTCGGGCCCTCTTGGCACCGTCTTGGGGCTTTTGGGGGCTGCCCTGGGCGCCTCTTGGGCCGTTTTGGGAATCTTCTGAGCTGTCTTTTGGGCCTCTTGGGAGCCTCCGGGGCCGTTTTTGGGCGGGCTTGGAAGCCTCTTGGACCGTCTTCCACGCCATGATGGTCGAGAAAGTCGTCGATGCCAAACATCTACGTTTTCCTATACGAATTTGACGATTTTGGGCTCTTGGGGCCCTTTCGGGAGTGCTGTTGGAGGCCTCGTGGGACGTCTTGGAGGCCTCTTGGGCCGTTTTGGAGCCATCTTGGGCGTCTTAGAATGATCTTTGGGCGTCTCGGGGCCCTCGTGGACCATCTTCGGCGCCTCTTGGAGCCTTCTTGGTCCGTTTTGGGGCCCCTGGGGACGGCCCAGGAGAGCCTCGGGGACCCTCGGGGCCTTCTAGATTCTATTGGTGTGTGTGTGTGTGTGTGTGTGTGTGTGTGTGTGTGTGTGTGTGTGTGCGTACGTGCGTGCGTGCGTGCGTGCGTGCGTGCGTGCGTGCGTGCGTGCGTGTGTGTTTGTGTGTGTGTGTGTGTGTGTGTGTGTGTTTGTGTGTGTGTGTGTGTGTGTGGCCCATCCCTGTCGGTTTCCTGGTATGAGATATCGAGATATGAATGCATATATATATATATAAATAAATAAATATTCCTCTTCCTATATTTTTATAAGCCCGGGCGGGGGGAAAACCCGCCCCCCCCCCCCCCCTAAAACCGGACCCCCGGGATCTGGAGCTTTGGGACCCTCCGGACGGGCCTCGAAGCGGCCCTGTGGGCCTCGCAGGGCGTTTTGCCAAGCCTTCGCAGCACACCCAGGGCGATCAGGGGGGTCACTGGAGACGTCCCAGAGACCCCCAAGACAGCACAAGAGCGCTCCAAGAAGCCGTCATACCCCGAAAGGTCGCTCCAAAACGTACCAAGAGGCCTCCAAGAGCACCCCCAAAAAGGCCCCAAGAGGGAAAAATCATTGATTCTATGTAGGTTTCTGGTGCATTTGGGGTTATCCTCTTTTGGGCTTCCCGACGCTCCAAGACGGCGTCGGTCTCCTAGGCGTCCGAAACCGCCTGGGAGGCTCCCAAATCGCCCCACAACCATCCGAAAGGGCTTCCGGGCAGTCCAAGGGAGCACCAAAACGGCACAACAGGAGTCCAAAATGGCCCTAAGAGAGCACCATGGCGGCCCAAGATAGCCCCAAGACACCCTCCGAAGCATTCCAAATCGTGACTGGGGCGTTCAGGGAGACCGCTGTTAGAGGCAGGTTAACCTTGGAAAGCCCCAGAGGCCCCCAGAACATACCCAGGAGGCCTCCAGAAGGCTTTTAAAAAGCCTGAGAACTTTGGTGAGGCCCCCAGAGGCTCTCCAAGGAGGAGCCTCCGCAAAAAGAGCTGAGGAGGATGGGGAGAATGCCCAGGGTATGGCGAGAATGAAGAAAAATAAGCATGGAGGAAGGAGAACGAACAACATTATTATAACGGCGATGCCAGAAAAGGCAGCAAGGAGCTATCGCTACATTGTCGGCTTGACCTTCCTGCCATTTCCGCCTGTGTACCAAACTTCAAGGACCAAGGCGCATGGCGCGAAGCGCCACTGCAGTCTTATATATATATATATAGAGGTATGTGTGTGCGCGTGTGTGTGTGTTTTTGTATTCGTGTGTGTGTGTGTATGTGTGTGTATGTGTGTTTGTGTGTGTGTGTGTGTGTGTGTGTGTGTGCGTGCCTGTGTGTGTGTGTGTGTGTGTGTGTGTGTGTGTGTGTGTGTGTGGGGGTGTTTGTGTGTACGTGTAAGTGTACGTGAACGTGTACGTGTAGGTGGTACGTGGTACGTGGTACGTGGTACGTGGTACGTGTACGTGTACGTGTACGTGTGTGTGTGTGTGTGTGCGCGTGTGTGTGTGTGTGTGTGTGTGTGTGTGTGCGTGTGTGTCTGTGTGTGTGCGTGTGCGTGTGTACGTGCTCCCATGCGCCTGACCATTACTGTCACCACTGTGTCGCCGCGCGCGCAGCTGCCAAATCAAAAGTGTGTGTGAGTGTGCGTTTGCGCGTGTGCCCTCGGCCTGCCCCGAACCCGGGAGAACACGGCTTTGGCTTGTGCGCGATCGGCACGCGGGCGCGCCCCGTCATTGGAGAGGCGGCCAGTGCTGCTCGTGCTCGTGCTTGTGCGCGCGCGCGCCCCCGCGTGCGTGCGTGTGTGTGCGCGTGTGTGTGTGTGTGTGTGTGTGTGTGTGTGTGTGTGTGTCTGTGTCTGTGTCTGTGTGTGTGTGTCTGTGTCTGTGTGTGTGTTGTCTCTTACGCGTGCATGCATCGGGCTTTGCCGCGTGCATCCGCCCTTGCAGCTTTTCGTGCAGGCGACTGCCCTCATTCGGTCCTCTCCTTCGTCTGCTGCGCCGGGCGGACGTTCTCCGGAGCGTGTCCCAGCTTGGCGCATCGCGACGGTGCAGCCACTTTGACGCTGGAGGGCACGGTGTGTGGGTGCTGCACTCCGCCCGGCCCTCGTGGGTCTTCTCTCAGTCGCTCCCGTCTCCCCTCCTCTCCGCGACAGTCGCACGCCGCGGCCCAGGCTGCCTGCTGCACCTGGGCGAGAAAAACGGGCCCAACGAAGGATTTGGCCCTTTGCAGCCATACGTAGCATCATGTTGTTGGCTCTTGCGGCGCATGGCCTCCCCTCGGACCGCCAGCTCCCCAGGCAGCTCGTGCCCTGCAAGGCCCCCGTACAGTGCTGCCTCTTCCCCCCCTCGCGACAGCACGGTGCGCGGTTCCCGTGGCTTCGTTCTGCTGCTGCGGCCCGCAGCGCATCGTGCGCACTGGGAGAGATGCGGGCCCACCGTCGTGTCTCACAGTCGGGCCGCTGAAGCAGGAACCCTTTTCGTTGGGGAGGGGCTCAGTGTTCCTTGCTTGTTTTACAGCTTGTCTCGGGTTGCCCTTGGGTTTCTCATGGGAAATCGGAGTTTCGCTTATGGGAAAAAGAGGGCCTCGTTCCTTCTTTAGGGTTCCTTGTGACAGCGTTTTTAAACTGTATCTTTACCTCCCTCCTTCGGCGAAGGGCCGCCCGGGCCGCCTCCCACCGTCGCGCTCGCCCTGCTGGCCGGGTCGCCCCCCTGCCAGGCCATTCCCTGCCGCGCTCCCAAAGGTCTTTTGTTTTGTTTCCCCCCCATTTCCTTTGGGCGGTGAAGAGAATTGTTCCTAAGTCCTAAGACCTCTTCCACCTCCACCTCCTCCTCCTCCTCCTCCTCCTCCTCCTCCTCCTCCTCCAACATCCCTCAAACTGTACAATACAGCCACGATGTGGCGCATGGCCAACTACACGATCCCAGGCTGGACGCACTTTCTTGGCCTGCTTGATGCCATGGCGGTCCAATACTGCCCGTTACCTGCCTTTGCAAGGGGACGATGGTCACCACCTTTCTGGAAAGAGCCGATGGCTATTGTGCAGCGCTACGCCGCTCTGAACTCGGGCCAGTCCCCGCTGCTACCGACGCGACCGAGCTCATCCCTGGATGCTGCTGCAGAGATTGCCCGCAAGACGACTGAGGACGCACACGCAGCGGGACGCCGCCCCCGACCTCAACGATACTTCCTTCAACAAATCACGTCGCGGATGTTCCCTGATAGGTTTCATCAGACCATCTTCAAGCGCCTGCAAAAGTGGTATGGCATGTCGATATCCATGCGGAGTTTGCGGACGAGGTGGCTCCACCTGCGACCTCTCCTAGCCGAGGTATCTCCGTCATGGCGATGGATTGTGGTTCGGACCTTGGCAGGCGGGTGGCACACTTCCTCGAGAATGCATGTGCACCCTGAGCGAGCTCATTGCGCCTTTGGGTGTGATGCCGATGATGCCATTCAACACTATCTTGTATGCCCTCGTCTTCAACATCACGTATGCCTCCCTCGCGCCTTTTCTCATGATACAGTTCTGGCGAGGATTGGCCTTGGTGAGGAAGGAGAATATGAGCGTGACGATACACACGAAAAATCGAGATGGGCTACGGTCAGGAGGCTCGTATTGTCCTACTACATGTACTTGGAGATGAAGAATTGTCCTGAGCGAAGGCGGGACGACTACTCTGCACACCTCTCTGCCCGCCGAGCTGCATTGGACCGCCTGGACATGGGTGGCAACTCCCCTGAGTTCGGGCGCACTCCTCCACCAGCTGTCCACCAAGATCTCCCTCGAGACGGGCATCATGCTGCACCCCGCGGACTGGATGCATCCGCGCCTGCAGCGACACATCCTGCCGTCGCTGACGGCCAAGACTACACTGACATTGACTCCGCCGTCTGCGACGGCCACGACTTCAACAACTTCGGCAATGCCATCGACGCCGTCGCCGACGGGGTCGACAACGACTTCATGTGAGGAGCTCGGCCGCGGGCGGGCGCTGCCGCCCCTGCCGAGGAGACTCCGCCTTCCTAGCCCACCGCTGCTCCTCCTCCTCTTTCCTCCTCCCTCCTCGTCCCTCCTCTTCCTCCCCCTGCTCCTCTTCCTCTTCCCCTGCAGAAGAAAGTAATTAGTTACCCCTATTGGTGGGCGCTCAGTCCTTCAATAAGGCCGCCGAAGAAATGATTAATCACCCCCTACTGGTGGAGGGTTCGAAAGACCTTTCAGGGTTAGGGAGGGGGAAATGCTTGTTAGAAGCACCCTTTTTCTTAGAAGGCGCGGGCTTTGTCTGTAGATGTCGGGCCAGCGCCTTCAAAAAGCCTTCCCCCCCTCCCCCTACTCCTTTGTGCGCACCGCCAAGGGGGGCGCCTCGTGCCCCCGCCCTCCGTTCCCGCACCGCGCCTTCGACGGTGCCGCCTGCCCAATGGCGGGCCGCTTGCTTGGCCGGCCGGCCAGGCAGCCTCCCTTCGGGCTGGCCGCTGCGGTTTTTGGGGGAGGTGCTGCGGCTGCCAGATCTCTTCGGTCTGTGGCGGGGCTTCTCGTACTCGCGCCGCCTTGGGAGCGCTAGGCCGCCTGGCCTTGCGTCGAGCTGTCCATGCCCACCCCGGCCGGTACCGGGCTGCCCCTGCCCGCACGCGTCGCCCCTTGCGCGGCGAGGCCTGGTGAGCTCGATCTAGGCCGCGTTGCTCTCTGTACCCGAGGGCGATCGCCCTTTCGGCCGCTGGCCCCTGTTCCCCGAAGGCTGATTTGATTCTCTGGCGAGAAGCGGTCGTTACCAGGCCCCCCGCCCCGGGTAACAGTAACGATGCTCTTCTTCTTAGTTTGGGGGGCGGGTTGGTGCATGCTGTTGCTCGCAGGCGCCCTGCCGATGCTCGCAGGCTTTGCGCAGGTGCCCCACCCCGCCCAAGCGGTGAGGGTACCAGCCCTCCCCCTCCCCTGCTTGGACATGATAAGGTAACATGTTTTCTCTTCGTGGGCCCAACGCAGGTGCACAGTTCGCAGCGTGCTCTGCGGGCCGACCATCTGGGCCGCCACCCTGCGGGCGCCTGCGCCTTGCGTTTCTCGCTGCTGTGCCAGCGGCCCTGCCGGGTCCCACCCTGGGCGGGGTGCCGCCGCCCGGCGGCTTCACGCCCCGCCGCTCGGCGTCCTCGTCCACCGCCTCGTGCAGCTGCGGCGCTGCGTTCGGACGGTCGACCGTCCAGGCCCCTGCTCCCCCAGACCCCTTGGGGTCACGAAGCACCACGGCGGACGGCTTTTTCGTTGTTTTCGGCCTCTGGGGGCCCTCACCGGGCCGCGGGACCGTTAAAAAACGATTCAGGATGGCAAATTGGTCCGAGGGAATGTGTCGAGACCTCTAGGGGTCGACGTTGTGACATTAGCCTGGCGCAGGACCCAACCATATGCAGTTGTGAGCACCGTCGTTGTATGCACCGCATTCGGAGGAGCTCCCTATAGGGCCACGAAACGTGTGAGGGGTGTGCCAAAATTTGTCCGGTGGGCGCATGCGAAAGCAGCCACTGGGGCCGTCGATGGACTTCCCTACGGGGCCACGAAACCCGTGAGAGGTGTGCCGAAATAGGTGCGGTGGGCGCATGCGAACGCAGCCACTGGGGCCGTCGGTGGAGCTGCCTATGGGGCCGCGAGATGTGTGATGAGTGTGCCGAAATGGGTGCGGTGGGCGCAGGCTAATGCAGCCACTGGCGCCTTCGGTGGAGCTCCCTATGGGGCATCGAAACGTGTGAGGGGTGTGCCGGAATGTGCGTGGGTGACGCATGCGGGCGGTGGCACCGGGGCCTTCGTTGGAGCCGCGAAACGTGTGAGGGGTGTGCCGAAATGGGTGTGGGTGACGCATGTGGGCGGTGGCTCTGTGGCCTTCGGTGGAGCTCTCATGCGGCCACGAAACGTGTGAGGGGTGTGCCGGAATTTGCGTGGGTGACGCATGCGGGCGGTGGCTCTGGGGCCTTCGGTGGAGCTCCCTATGGGGCCACGAAGCGTGTGAGGGGTGTGCCGAAATTGGTGTGGGTGACGCATGCGGGCGGTGGCACTGTGGCCTTCGGTGGAGCCCCCATGGGGCCACAAAACGTGTGAGCGTTGTGCTGCTCAATTTGGTGTGGGTGACGAATGCGGGCGGTGGCCCTGGGGCCTTCGGTGGAGCTCTCATGCGGCCACGAAACGTGTGAGGGGTGTGCCGAAATTGGTGTGGGTGACGCATGCGGGCGGTGGCACTGGGGCCTTCGGTGGAGCCCCCATGGGGCCACAAAACGTGTGAGCGTTGTGCTGCTCAATTTGGTGTGGGTGACGAATGCGGGCGGTGGCCCTGGGGCCTTCGGTGGAGCTCTCATGCGGCCACGAAACGTGTGAGGGGTGTGCCGAAATTGGTGTGGGTGACGCATGCGGGCGGTGGCACTGGGGCCTTCGGTGGAGCTCCCCATGGTGCCACGAAGCGTGTGAGGGTGTGCCGAAATGAGTGTGGGTGACGCATGCGGGCGCTGGCACTGTGGCCTTCGGTGGAGCTCCCTATGGGGCCACGAAGCGTGTGAGGGGTGTGCAATTATCCTGGCGAAGGACCCAACCATATGCAGTTGTGAATGCCGCAATTGTGAATGCCATCTTCGCCTGCGCTCCCTATGTGGCCACGGCTTCCCGCCGGAGCCCGACATGCTCAGGGACACGTTCGTGGCCGTCTTCGCGGGCGCCGACGACGACAAGGACGGCGTCCCTCTCACCGAGGAGCAGAAGCAGGAGAAGGCCTTGAGAGCCATGAGGGAGGAGGTGGCGTTGCACGTCGACAAGGCGGAGTACGACGCCCATGCGCGGTTGTTGAAGCAGCGCAACTATGGGGCCACGATCCTCGTGAGGGATGTGCCGCTATGGCCCGGGGCCGCCATGCGAACCCTGCCACTGGCGCCTTCGGTGGAGCTCCAGTGGGGCCACGGTCCTCGTGAGCCGAAATGGCCCGAGGCCGCCATGCGAACCCTGCCACTGGGGCCTTCGGTGGAGCTCCCCATAGGGCCACGATCCTCGTGAGGGGTGTGCCGAAATGGCCCGAGGCCGCCATGCGAACCCTGCCACTGGGGCCTTCGGTGGAGCTCCCTATGGGGCCACGATCCTCGTGAGGGGTGTGCCGAAATGGCCCGAGGCCGCCATGCGAACCCTGCCACTGGCGCCTTCGGTGGAGCTCCCTATGGGGCCACGATCCTCGTGAGGGGTGTGCCGAAATGGCCCGAGGCCGCCATGCGAACCCTGCCACTGGAGCCTTCGGTGGAGCTCCCTATGGGGCCACGATCCTCGTGAGGGGTGTGCCGAAATGGCCCGAGGCCGCCATGCGAACCCTGCCACTGGCGCCTTCGGTGGAGCTCCCTATGGGGCCACGATCCTCGTGAGGGGTGTGCCGAAATGGCCCGAGGCCGCCATGCGAACCCTGCCACTGGCGCCTTCGGTGGGGCTCCCTATGGGGCCACGATCCTCGTTGGCCGCCATGCGAACCCTGCCAGCTCCCTATGGGGCCACGATCCTCGTGAGGGGTGTGCCGAAATGGCCCGAGGCCACTGGCCATGGAGCTCCCTGACCCTGGCCCGAGGCCGCCATGCGAACCCTGCCACTGGCGCCTTCGGTGGAGCTCCCTATGGGGCCACGATCCTCGTGAGGGGTGTGCCGAAATGGCCCGAGGCCGCCATGCGAACCCTGCCACTGGCGCCTTCGGTGGAGCTCCCTATGGGGCCACGATCCTCGTGAGGGGTGTGCCGAAATGCCGCCCGAGGCCGCCATGCGAACCCTGCCATTGGGGGCCTTCGGTGGAGCTCGTGAGGGGTGTGCCGAAATGGCCCGAGGCCGCCATGCGAACCCTGCCACTGGGCCTTCGGTGGGCTCCCTATGGGGCCACGATCCTCGTGAGGGGTGTGCCGAAATGGCCCGAGGCCGCCATGCGAACCCTGCCACTGGGGCCTTCGGTGGAGCTCCCTATGGGGCCACGATCCTCGTGAGGGGTGTGCCGAAATGGCCCGAGGCCGCCATGCGAACCCTGCCACTGGAGCCTTCGGTGGAGCTCCCTATGGGGCCACGATCTTCGTGAGGGGTGTGCCGAAATGGCCCGAGGCCGCCATGCGAACCCTGCCAGTGGGGCCTTCGGTGGAGCTCCCTATGGGGCCACGAAGCGGTGGGTGAAACGCAGGGATGAAGAGGAGGAAGGGGGCAGCGGGAGGAGGAGTGGACGCGGGGCGCTGTCTCTTCAAAACGAGGACCCAACACCACAGGATGGTTGGGAAAAATTTGTGTGGGTGACGCAAGCGGGCGGTGGCACTGGGGCCTTCGGTGGAGCTCCCTGTGGGGCCACGAATCGTGTGAGGGGTGTGCCGAAATGGATGTGAGTGACGCATGCGCGCGGTGGCACTGGGGCCTTCGGTGGAGCTCCCTATGGTGCCGCGAAGCGTGTGAGGGGTGTGCCAGAATGTGCGTGGGTGACGAATGCGGGCGGTGGCACTGTGGCCTTCGGCGGAGCTCCCTATGCGGCCACGACGCGTGTGAGGGGTGTGCCGAAACGGGTGTGGGTGACGCATGCGGGCGGTGGCATTGGGGTCTTCGGTCGAGCCCCCTAGGGGGCCACGAAACGCTGCATGATTCAATTTGGAGCAGCCTCCCTGGGTGACGACGACGGGGATGTGACAAGGATATGCACTCCGCTCGGCTTCAACTCCTGGCCGAATAAGCTCTCCGCGGGGGGATTGGAGGAGAGGTACCCCTCCAACCCAGAGAATTCGGGCTGGCGCATTTGTTGGTGTGAGATCCGCACAGCTCGATACAGTGCTACCAGTTCGCGAGCCGTGACAATATTCGTGACCCCAGTTGCCAGCCTTCCAAAGGTTGCCGAAGGTAGTTTTTTTCAGGCGATGCGCAGAACCATCGCACTGCTGGACTGAGTCCGAAACCTCAGTGTGGGCGTGAGTGCCAGATCTCACAGATGTCAAACGTGCATCGGCCCGGGAAGCGCTCTTGGATCACCAACGTCATCGTTGCATCGTCTTGGCATCCAGCGCAGGGTCCGTCTTGATCCGATTGATCCGATTCGACGCTGGTTCCGGCCGGTTCCATCCGATCTGGCTCCGATCTTCCGACGATCCGATGCGGCCCGATGCTCGCGCATCGTGCCTTTTTTGGCGCGGCCGAGCCGATCCGACCCCGACCCCGAGCCGATGCAGCCCGACCCGACGCGCTCCCCGGCCCGATCCGACCTCGCGATCCGTTGCGGGGATGCTCCCCGCCGCGACCCCGCCGCGGCTCCAGCCGTGCCGTGGCCCCCGCGGCCCCGTCCGCGGGGCCCGCCTCTCGCCCCTGGCCGGCTCTGCCTCTCGGCGGCCCCGCGGGGCCCGAGGCCCGAGGCCCGAGGAGGAGGAGGAGGAGGAGGAGGAGAGGCCGTGGGGGGAGGGAGGCCCTGTCTCCGCCACGGGGAGGTGGCCCATGGCGAGGAGCCCACCCCGTCTACGAACACAGGAGCGAGCAGCACGACCGCTCCATGCACAAAAGAGCTCGTCCGGGGGTTCCGCAGTGCCCCCATCGGTGGAGCTCCCCGTGAGGCCCCGAAACGTGCGAGGGGTCTGCCGAAATGGGGCGGGTACCCATGTGAACCCTGCCACTGAGGCCCTCGGTGAAGCTGCCTACGAGCCACGAAGCGTGTGAGACCCTGCCACCGGGACCGTCGGTCGAGCTCCCTTATGGGGCCGCGAAACATGTGAGGGGTCTGCCGAGATGGAGCGGGCACATGGAACCCTGCCACCTGGCCCCTCGGTAAAGCTCCGTATGGGGCCACGAAGCGTGCAAGGGGTCTGCCGAAATGGGGCGGATACCCATGTGAACCCTGCCACTGGGGCCCTCGGTGCAGCTCCATACGGGGCCACGAGACGGGTGAGGGGTCTGCCGAAATGGGGCGGGTACTCATGTGAACCCCGCCATTAGGGCCCTCGGTGGAGCTCCCTAGGGGGGCACAAACCGTGTAACGGGTCTGCCCCAATTGGGTGGATACCGATGTGAGCCCTGCCACTGGGCCCGCGGTGGAGCTCCATATGGGGCCACGAGACATGCGAGGGGTCTGCCGAATTTGGGCGGGTGCCGATGTGAACTCTGCCACTCGGGCCCTTACTGGGGCTTTATGAAGCCACGAAGCGTGTGAGGGGTGTGCCGAAATGAGCCCGGGTACGCATGCGAACTCTGCCGCTGGGGTCCTCGGTGGGGCTCCCTTTGAGGACACGAAGCGTGAGGCCCTCGGTGCAGCTCCATACGGGGCCACGAGACGGGTGAGGGGTCTGCCGAAATGGGGCGGGTACTCATGTGAACCCTGCCACTGGGGCCCTCGGTGGAGCTCCCTACGGGGCCACGGAGCCTGGGGGGGGGCTGCCGAAATGGGGCGGGTACCGATGTGAACCCTGCCGCTGGGGCCCTCGGTGGAGCCCCCTAGGGTCCACGAAACGTGTGAAGAGTCTACATGGGGCGGATACCCGTGTGAACCCTGCCACTGGTGCCCTCGGTGGAGCCCCCATATGAAGCCACGAAACGTGTGAGGGGTCTACCGAAATGGGGCGGATACCCATGTGAACACTGCCACTGGGGCCCTCGGTGGGGCTTCCCATAGGGCTACGAAGCGTGCATGGGGTCTGCCGAAATGGGGCGGGTACCCATGTGAACCCTGCCACTGGGGCACTCGGTGGGACCCCCTTATGGGGCCACAAAACGTGTAAGGGGTCTGCCGAAATGGGGCGGGTACCCATGTGAACCATGCCACTGGGGCACGCGGTGGAGCCTCTTATGGGGCCACGAAGCGTCTGACAGATCTGCCGAAATGCGAACATGCAACAGAGAAGAGGAGGATGAGGCCTCCTGCACTGCTAGAGCCGTCGCTGGGGACTTCGGTGGAGCTCCCAGGGGGGTAGGAGTCGAGTGAGGGGCATGACGAACATGTTATGGTAATAATGAGGGTGGTGTTTGATGTCAGGATGATGATGCTGACGAGGATGAGGAAAGGAGGAAGGAAGGAAGGGGGTAGGAGGAATGGAGGAGATGCGCTGCGCTGCGAATTGAAAGCAAGGACCCAACTCCACAGGAGGGTCGGGAAATCGACGCAGGCACCCTCCACTGGATTGTTCCTGGGCCCCATAGGGAGGGCGGCGGTGTATGAATCACCACTAAGAGCCAGCGACTTTACAGACAAGGAGGCACATGCAAAATTCGTCGGAGGGTGTCTGTATATCTGTATATGTACACACACACACCAGACTGCATTGGCGCTTCGCGCCATGCGCCTTGTTGTGGACGCTTCCCCGGCAAGACAATACATCATCGCTTGCTTCAGCAGGGGAGACCTCGAGGCCTGGACGGGCGACCGGCTCATTTTTCTAATCTCCCTGGTGCCTGCTGACACCGCCGTTGCCCGATGCGTTTGCACGATTGTGCGCAGGAGCGGGGAAGGAATGATGTTTTTTTCACGCGCGAAGGTCCTTTGATGAAGTAAGGAGCGTTTCCATGACACGCCGAAGAAGTCGCAGCAGCTCCGAGCAAGTCGCTTTTTGGTCGCTTCCTGAATGCATGGAGGGCTCCAGGTACTCAGGAAATCCTCGATCGTCGAACTTCGAATCTAGATCCAGTGCCTGTCTCTCTCGATCAATGAATTTAAACCTCGAGCCTCAAGCGTGGAGCCAAACTCGTCGGGTCAGCTCGGTGTACTTCGTAGGAGAACGCCGTCCAGGCGTTTTTGGGGTTCTTTTGTGCCGTCCTGGGGCCCTTTTGAGCCGTCCTGGGACCTTCTTGGGCCGTCTTGAGGAGCTGGGGCCCTCCAGAGGGCTTCTGAACCCATCCAGGGCCCTCTTGGGGGCTTCCAGTGGTCTTCTTGGGGGTCTCCCATGGTTGTCGTGGGTCTCTCTTGGGGCCCTCTTGGCCATCTTGGGCTTCTTGTGGGCAGTCTCGGGGCTCTCTGGGGCAGTCTTGGGGCCCTCATGGGCCGTCTTCAAAACCTCTGGAGGGCTTCTTGGGCCGTCTTGGGGCGATATCGGGGGCCCATCGGGCCGTTCGGACGCTGCGAAAACCCAACAAGCGGATATGCTACACACACACATATATACATATTCTAAGGGAATGAGACGATTTTTGCTTCTTCGGGGCTCTCTTAACGGCCTCTTGGGGCGCCTTGGGGGCCTCTTGGGCCGTTCTCAGACCATCGACGTTCCTCTTGGAGCGCTCTTGTGCTGTCTTTGGTCTCTCTTGCGCCTCTCCGATGACCCTTCTGGTCGCCTTGAGTCGGCTCGCAAAGCCCCGCAAGGCGCGTTGGGAGGCCCGGAAGGGCCAGCGGACCTTTTCCAAGGGCGTCCAGGGGGCCGCCGATACGTCCGAAAAGGGCGCCTGGGGCGTCCCTGGGGGGGGGTCCGGTCTAGGGGGGGGTCCGTGTAGTAAAGATATAAGACTAGGAATTCGTTGCGCGTTTCTGGCGACGAGGGCGAAAAGACAACACGACACTGGACATCGCGTGATCTTCAACGTCGGGCCGTCGGCGCCGCGCCCCCCGGGGGCCTGCCGCCGCAGTCGAGGTCCGGCAGCGAGGGCCGCTCGGGGCTCGGGCGTGCGGGCCAGCCCTCGGGGCTTCGGTCGTGGCCGGGCCTTGGGCCACGCCTGGGAGCTCCATGCTCCCCGTCCCTCCTCCTCCTCCTCCTGCTCCTCCTCCTCCGTCCCTCCTCGTCCTCCTCCTCCTCCTCCTCCTCCTCCTCCTCCTCCTCCTCCTCCTCCTCTTCCTTTTGATCGCCAGAGCTGCGCGTCAGGCTGTGGACCTCCCTTCTGGAGGCAACTCGGCCCATAGGGCCTGTAGGGTGGCTAGGTAAGGAGCTCAGACATTCTTGAGGACGCTCCGCCTCCTCCTCCTCTTCCTTTTCCATTCCTCCATTCCTCCATTCCTCCATTCCTCCTCTTCCTCCTCCTTCTCCTCCTCCGTTTCTCCTCCTCCTCCTCCTCCTCCTCCTCCTCCTCCTCCTTGGTCGGAGGTCTGGGACCGGCTTTTCGTCCCGAGTCGTTGCTTGATGGTCCTGGGGTCAGGGTCCCCTGTCGGGCGGGGCTAGGGCGTTCCCGAACGCTTTAAGTTTTCGTCCCGAATCGTTGCTTGACGGCCCCAGGGCCGTCACCGGGCGGGGCTAGGACAAGGAGAAGTCCGTCCCTGGGCGTGCCCGAACGCTCTCAGGGCGCTCCGGGAAGTTCTGAGGAGGCCGCGGCGCCCGATGCCTCCTCCAGAGCCGCCGCATCTCAGAGATTTCCAATGACTCCTCGTCCGAATTCCTCCTCCTCCTCCTGGCCTCGTCTTGCTCCAGAGGCCGAAAACAGCGAAACGCCCCCCTTCGTGATTTTTCATGGCCCGCAGGGGTCTGGGAATCGACTGCGCGTTAGAGTGAGCCTTCGCCGGAGTGACCTTTTGGTGCGGGCTCACCAGCCCTCCGATCGTTGCGAGCGATGCGGCAATGGCTGCTTGCGTGCTTGGATTGGGCCGCTTTGCGCCCCCTTACAGTCAATCCGCATGGTAAGGATGGGCAACGTTCCAAGGCTACCCTTGCATCCTTGCCCCTTCGGCCCATCCTTAGCGACTGTCGCTGGCCAACCTCGTTTGAGAAGTACGGCGCATCCTTATCATGCGGGTTGATTCTGATCCGCGCTTTCAAGGTCACTCTCGCCCAGGGCCGCTCTCTGCGTGTAGCCGAGGGGAGGCAGCCCCTCAGCGGCGAGGCCCTGGGGCGCGCCCTGGCTGGAAGCCCCCCCCCCCCCCCCCCTCCCCCCCCTGCAGGCCTCCCGCCTCGAGCCCGAGCGCGCCCGCAGGCCTCGGGCGCCGCGGGCCTCCAGTGCGCAAGGCTGAGGGCCTCGAGCCTTCAGTGCCCGAGGCCCCTCCGCCTCGGGCCTGCAGGGCCTGCAGGGCCGAGGGTCTTCTCTCCGAGAGGCGTCGCCAGGGCCCCGGGCCTCGAGAGGGGCACCTGGACCTGTCCCCAGGCGTCCGACGTCCCCGAAAGATGGAGGCGATGCTCTTCACAGGGTTCGGCCTCTCGTGGCCCTTGCGGGGGCCTCGGGGCCGTCAACAGCACGACTCGGGACGAAGCGCTGGTCCCGGGGAGGTGGTCCAGAGGTGAAAATCGAGGCGCTGGATGTCTGGGTCCTGGGGTGCTCCCCGGTCGATGGATTCCGAGGCGGATCTGGTGACGGCGACGAGTGGCCTCCCACGAAGGCCCCAGAAGGCCCAAGAAAATCGAGACTCCGAGACTCCCTGGTCAGGACCTCCGATGTCTTTGACTTTTTCAATGCGGGGTCCTCGGAGCTCTGGATAATTTTCCCATGACCAGTTTCTCGTCCCAGATCTTTTTTTGCGAGACACATCCGTCGTGCGTTTTTCTTTGCGTTAGGGGTCTGGATCCCCCTCGATCCACATCCCTTCCTCTCTCCCTCCCTCTCGTCCTCCCTCTCTCCCCCAGGCCAGCCTGAGCACGCTCCAAGCGCGCACGACGGCCGTACGGGATTCGCGAGACACGCACGGCGCGCCGAGAGACCAGTGGCTGGCGCGGATGGCAGCGCCGCGCGCGACGACGAACGGCCGCTGACGACTGGCGACCTCCGCCGCCGCCGACTGGCAAGGGAGGATGAGGAGGAGGAGGAGGAGAAGGAGGATGAGGAGGAGGAGGATGAGGTGGACTGAGGACTAGAGTAATCCGAGGGTGCATACGTGATGCTGCCATACACCCTCTCGCCTCAAGTCCCCTCCCCATGCGCCCCTATAAGTCTTCCTCTTCACTACAAGAAGCTCCCCCCGTTGAAAGACCAGCGCAGTTGGGCCTGCTATCTTGGCGAGGGCCCCACTTTGAAAAGGAGCTGCTTTACATCTTTCTCTGGCGCGTAGTCAAGAATGCGAGCAAAAAAATGATCGCACAGTTCAGCGAGATACTCCTCTTTCGAAGGAGGACTGCCCCCCCCCCACACGCACAAACACATCCGTGTAACTGTTGCGCAAATGTACTCTTGTGGTCCTCGGCGTAGAGGAAGTCTCAAGCGACAGGTCTATTACGAACAAGAACCGCAGTGGATCCGTGCAGCGCTACGTGCGTTGACGCTTCTAGTTCGTAAGGCGAATGGAGTCCAAAGCGATAACTCCATCTTGAAAAGAGCAGTCCTCAATCCTGCTCAGCGCTGCATTGAAGAACGAATGCGCGCGGCGCGTGGGCGATAATCCAATTTGAGAAGGATCTGCCCTCCATCCGTGAAGCTAGGGCACATGTTTGAAGACGAATGTGCTCGGCGCTCAGGCGAGCGCACCATGTTGGAAACGACCCCCCTGCCGTCGGTGAAATTGTTATAGACGTTCAGGTCGAGTGCGCGCGGCTCTAATGCGAGAGCCACATTCGGAAAAGACCTCTCCTCCATCCGTGAAGTTGAAACAGCACCTTAAGGCGAGTTTGCGCGGCGCTAAGGCGAGAGCCAAATCTTGAAATGGAGCCGCCCTCCATCCGCACAGCTGACGCACAGTTTTAAGGCGAATGTGAGCGGCGACAGGGCGAGCGCCACATTTTGAAAAGGAGCCGCCCTCCATCCGTGAAGCTGTTACACACAATCGAACAACATTGCACGCGGCGACAAGGCGAGCTCCACATTTTTAACAGGAGCCGCTCTCCATCCGTGAAGCTGCGGAGAACTTTACGGAGAATGTGCGCGGCGACAAGGCCTGAGCCACATTTTGTCAATCACCCCCCTCACCAAGCTGTTGCAAACTTTGAAGACGAATGCGCGATGCGCTGCAGCGAGAGCAACATATTGCATGCCACTCCCCTCCAGCCGTCAAACTAGTGCCGAATTTGCGCGGCGGTATAGGCAAGAACCAGATTTTAAAAGCCATCTCCCCTCCATCCGTAAAGCTGCTGCAAGCCTTTAAAGCGAATGTGCGCGGCGCCAAGGCGAGAGCCATATGTTTGAAACCACCCCTCCCTCCGTTCCTGAACATGTTGTAAATTTCAAGATTCAGGCTCATGCGTGGTTAGGAGTATCGCAGGCGAATCGCCCGGCCGCCTACCAACACGCTCGGGGGTGCGACAGGGACGAGTTCTTGATAAGGAAAAGGAATGGAGAAGAAGGAGGAGGAAGACGAGAAAGATGATGCTAATGCTGCTGATGATGCTGATGCTGATGCTGATGCTGATGATGATGCTGCTGCTGATGATGATGATGATTTTTTCCTCGACGTCAGGACCAACATCTGATATAAGATATGGCGTACAGTAAATCCGAACTTGGAGATCCGTCGCAGAGAGCCAACTGTCTCGTATTGCTCCGCGTGGGCCAGGCTGCCAGGGTGCTGCGCGGAGGGGCCTCCTGCGCAGCGCGTGCCAAGCAACATCAAAGGTGCTAGCTGAAGAGATATTCGGCTGCTTCATCTTCGGCGATTGTGTCGAAATCAGGTGGGGCCTCCACCTCGCATAACTCCTCTGCATGTGCTGGCACGGCAGGGGGATGAGGTGGAGGCACAACGGAGGAGGGAGGGTACGTAACCGTGACCGTGCTGCTGCTGGCAGGGAGGCCTTCGCCTCGGACAAACTTGACACGGCGCTGGACGGTATCATCTCCGCTGGTGCCTGCAGACGGGGCTGCCCCGTTTCCAGGATTCACTGCTCGAGCGTCTCCAACCAGTGGCCGACCTCCTCCTCGAGCCAGCCCGCTGGGGCCACGCCTCTGTGGTGGACCGCTTGGCCCTCGGCCTCGAGGGCGCGGCTGATCAAGACTCGGCCCTCCCACGTGGGCGCGCCTATCACCAGCTTCGTCTTGGTGTCGTCGTAGCACTTCTCCAGGCGCACGAAGGAGATGACGTCGAGGAGATCTTCCTTGCTGATCTCCGCCTCCGCCTCCATGTCCTCGGGCTCCGCTCGGAGCAAGTAGTTCCGAATGGCACCCTTCATGGTGCTGCCCACGTCGCACTTGTGCAATCCCTCCAGGGCCGCCAGCGCGAGGGACGGCGCTGGCGACCCTATCTCCTGCAAGCGTTTCTTGTCCTCTGGGGTGCCGCTCTTCCTGAGGGAGTCCAAGGTGTGCTTGTAGCCCTCGAGCTCGTGCGTGATGGCCATGATCACTGGGTGCTCGTTGCTCATCGTGTAGGTGTCCGTGTTGATGCTGCAGTTCAGCCTGGTCTTGTGCGTCGTCTGGAGCAGCAGCTTCAGGGTCGACCGAAGCAGATCCAGCAAGTTCTTGTCCTTGCTGCTCCAGGCCTTGGGGTTGTGAGTGCCACGGCGCCGGCGGCGTCCTCCGCGGCGAGCTGGGCGTCGGCTGGGCTGGTCGGTCTTCGTGTCACTCTCGCCGTTGTCCCCCCCGTCCACCTCGATGGGCGCGGCTGCTCCCCCTTCCTCGGCTGGTGTTCGTGGTGATCGCGATCGCCGCTGCGGCGGCGGCGGCGGGCCTGGCGGACGTGCAGCCTTTGTCGCCTTCTGGCCTGGCGCGGCGCTGGAGGCGGTGCCAGAGCCCTTCGAGCCCTGGGAGGAGTCCAGCGGGAGTCGCCACGACGCTCTCTGCTTGGGCGTCATCCTCTGGTCCAGGAGGTGGTGCAGGAGAAGTAGGCGTAGAGGAAACAGTAGCCACTCGAAGTGACCGCGGAGGTATTGCATATACTGCTGCTGGGCGCTGTGCTGCTCGTAGCCGTCGAGGTGGTCGGTGTCTAGGCCTGCTGCAAGGGTCGCTGCCCACGATGTGATCCACCGACTGACGAATGGCAGCGCGTACAGCAGGGGTGTCCTCGATAGCAGGCGAGGGGCGGCAGCTGGATAGCGCGGGGCGCGGCGGGGGAGCACTCGGAGTGGCCGAGCGCGTGGTAAGCCTTCTGACGACAGGCTTGAGCATGGAACCCGATGGCGACGGTGGGAGATGTCACAAGACGTGAGCTCGAAGTTTTTGCTGATCGTGATATTCATGTTGGCATGCGTGGTCCAAAGCATAGTCCCGTAAAGGGCATGTAGTACATGTGGCTGGCACCCAAGGGTATACATGATGAGTAAGTTCTGGAATGCATCTGCCTGCTTGCCATGCTCGCCGTAAATGTCTAACTGCATGATCTTGATTTGGGAACGTAGTTTGGCACACAATACATTTGTTGTCGATATGTAGGGTCGTCAAGACCGCTGGCATACCGTGTCCTAGGCTCTTAGATTTGCTTTGATGTATGGCGAGCTGTTTGAGCGTCCCGAACCGTTTCTGGCACGACTCGATGTTGCACACGAAGGGGCGGTTCGTCTCGTCGTACGTTGCCGCCGAGGGGAGAGAGGAGGTGATCACGCTGGCCTCGGGAGGAGCCCACTGAGTCGTCCAATAGGAAGCCCTGAGAGCCCGAACATCGCAGTTTAGGAAGGCCTCTCGAACCCACTCGTCACCCCACAAGTTTTTTACAACTCGAGGTTGCCACGCCTCCTGAAAGCTCTCGCCAATCGTGTGAGACGACAGGCACAGCAAATCGTCCGCGAGCTGTGTGGCCCACGGGTGCACGTTCGGGTCTGCGGAGATCTCACCCTGCGAATTGAGAGTGCCAGCGCTGACGGGGCGGTTGCTTATGGCCGCCTGCTGCTCGAACCTGCATCTGCCAAAAAGAGAAGCGAGGACGTGGCCATGATGTGTGTGCAATCGGATGATGCTCTGCCACCAACTGAGCCTGCGCACGAGTAGCTCGATGACAGTCGGTACAACTTGCCATTCGAGAAACACTTGACGGGTAGAAAGGGACCGATGATTGCTGTGTTCATCCTCCTGATGTGCAGCTCCTCTCATCATTGATCGTAGTTTACGGGCCAGCGAACTGTCGAGACGGTGGGGCTCTCTGGGGGTCAGCACGTAGCTTTCGAGGCCAGACCAAACCCTCCCAGCGACGTTGGACACGAACGCGAGCCGTTTAGCCTTCCAAGGACCTCCAGAAAACCAGTAATCGCCCAAACGGCACCACCCGATCTTACCTGATTGTATGCGGGCCTCGACTTCACGACGATTACTGTTAGCGACATGTACAACTCCTCCGAGATGAATCAAGTCCTGGACCGCGTTTCCAGAACTATTCCGTTCGGCCTCCTTCGTAGCCCCGTGAGTGCCCAGTGAGACCAGGGTGTCCTGCTTACTGATGTTCTGTGCGTAGCTGCCAACCTCGAGGGCCTGGGAGAGCGTGTTGTTGTCGATCTTATCAATCTGCAGCGCCTGGAGGGCCGCGCCGTCTGGCACCGAGAGGATCTTAACTAGATCGTCAATGCAAGCTCCAAGATGCGCATCAAACTCTTCACCAGTAAAAGGGCAGTGTACCTGAAACGGGTTTCCCTGGACCTGGGCCATCTCCTGAGACCACTGCATAACCAATGGATAAACATATTCCATGAAAAGTTCAGGCTCGTTTGAGTCGCCCATACCCCCTCCTGTCCCTGGTCGAAGAGCTATGCTAGCATCAGACGCCTGCAGAACAACTACAGCCTCGTGTCGGTGCTGCTCGAGGAGGGGATGGAAATGCTCATCTTCGCATCGAAGTGTGTGGGCGGCGACCAGTCGCTCGTGGGAGCCTGTCGCGAATGCGTTCCGCATGTCGCGCGACTTAGCAAGAACAGACATTCTGGCTGATCTCATTTTCCATATCAAAAGCTTAGCAAGGAGCATGAGTGGTTCGCGACGGCGGGAATGAATGCCTCCATACGCCCACGGCGGTGGATCGAATTGGGTTCCATACTGAATGAGCCCTATCCGGAGATACAATCGTAACTATGGTCGAAACAATGAAGTAGACGTACGCATGAATGAATGTCCTGAATCACATTGCCAGTGGGGCTTTTTTCCTTTTTTGCCGACGGCGACCGCCTGGCTGGTGAACGCCTGGGCAGGCAGAGATCCACATCGGTGGACATGGGCGAGTAGTGTGACGAAAGTCTGGATGATGGTGGAGCTGACGTCGTAGTCGATCACGAGCTTCCGTCGATTGGGTTGGTAGACGCGCTCGGCGACCGGGTCCGCGTAGTGATTGTCGGCAGTGGCATGTCCCAACCCCGCCCGTTGAACACCAGGGCGCGTCAAATACTGTGGGGCGAGGAGCATGATGGTGAGTTCGATGGGCCATGCCCAAGGTGGTCTGTAGCGCCTCCGTTTCTCCCCCCACAGTCGTTTCTGCAGATGGTCGAGCTCCTCGGCTGCCGTCTCAATGTCGTGGAGCTCAGGGGCGCCGATGTGCTCCCCCACTGGTTGAATGTCGTTCGGTTGGGCCAGTAGGCGTGGAATAGCTGTCGGGTCGTCGATATACATACTGACGTAAGCTGGCGTGGCAGTGAGTCCCCCTTGGACGGCTGGTTGAGTGAGGGCGTCGGCGTATTCGGCTGCAGTGGGGCGCGTGGATGGTAGTGCAAGGTAGGATCGTCGTCGTGGCCCCGTCCGTCGTCCCGCTCGGATGTACATGAGATATGCAACTCGGGAGAGGTCGCGAGTGGCCCACGCGTCGCGGATGTCCTGGTCGAGGCTGACTTTCCACCAGTGATCCATCCATCGTTGGTGTGCTCGTAGGCGTCGTTGGATCTCGCGTAGGGTCGCATGGTTGAAGGGTAGTCGTCGGGCTCGGCAATCGGTGCGTTCTTTAAGCAAGCGGAGTCGTTCAAGTCGAGCTTGTTGGTACCATTGTGGTTGTCCTCCTTCCTTTGTGTAATACTTGCGGCCGCATGCGCAAATGATACGAGCGATGAGAGCGTTGTGGCGGGTCGGAAACTGATCCATCTTGACGACTCGGAGGGCCTCCTTGTATTTGTCGATCTCGGCAGAGACGTCGGTGAGAAAAGAAGCGCGGTGGGCGCCTGTCTGGAGCCCGGCAGCGAGGAGGCCGAAGTCCCAGCGAATGTTGTTGTTCGTGATGTTGGCGCCGCTGACAGGCATCTTGATCTGCATGATCATGGGGACGTGGTCGGCAACATGTAGTAGGCTACGTAGCTTGGTGTGGATCTTCCAGTTCAGCTTCACGTATTTCACGGTCTCCATAAGATTGTCGTAGCCGATGAAGTAGTCGATGCGTGATCTGGATCTGTTGTGCCCATAGTAGGTGTTGCCGACGTCGGAGTGCGTGTTGATGGCCGTCAGCTGGTGAGTCAGAAGCTGGTCGTGTATAAAGCGTCCGAACTCGGTCTCGTCGCTTGCGTGGTAGCTGCCGATCGCGTTGTCGGTGTGGAGCTGTCGTGATCGTCGTCCTAGTCCTTGGTTGAGGTCCGTGAACAGGATGGGCGTGACGCGAGTGGGAGTGTCGGTAAGTGTGTGCAATACCCAGCTCCATAGTCGTCGGCATCCTGCTTTCCAGTGTTGGTGTTGACCTGCTCCGTTCGGCCGTGGTGGGAAGTACGCAGCAATGAGTCGAAGACGGAGCTGGCCGCGGTGGAGCTCGACGGCGCCTGCGCGGCCGCGTAGGTCGGGCTGTAGGGGGTGCAATACTTTGACGATGTCTATCTTGCGGAAGTGGCGCTTGGATACTGCGATGCTGCAGCCTGCTGAGCTGTTCGTGTGGGCTCCGCGGCCCCAGCCGAAGTGGACCCATGTGTGGTGGAGGCTGTCCTCGAAGTGGTGCGGGGCGTCGGTGGTGCGCTGGCGTATTGTCGGAGATGTGGTCGAGACGCCCTGGAACTCCCTTAAGCTTGACTGGGTTCCATCCCAGTATTGTGATGGGCTTCGTCGTGGCGTGATGTGGGCGTACGTCGGGGTCGGGGCGT
>CAUYUJ010014953.1:192044-205503 GCA_963575745.1 Prorocentrum cordatum | reverse complement strand
TTTCAACGCCGCGAGTCAACGTGACTGAAACGTCCAGACAGTCTGAAGTCCTGCCAGACCACAGTTTTTTGGATTTCAGCCGTTCAAGTCCTAGAAACTGTCGCACACCTTTAGCGAGGCGCTAAGGCGAGAACCACATCGCGGCGCCAAGGCGAGAGCCACAGTTTGAAAACCACATGCCTTCCATCCTTGAAGTTGTTGCCAAGTTTACTGGCGAGCATGGGCGGAGCTCAAGCGAGAGCCACATTTTGACACCCCCCCGCCCTCCATCCGTGAAGCTGTTGCACATGTCAAGCTTCAGGGTCATACGTGGCGAGGAAGTCTCATGCGAAACGCACAGCCCGCCCTACCGACACGTCTGGGGGCTCGACAGGGGAAAGTAATTTCCAAGGAAGCAGGATGGAGGAGGATGAGGCCGAGGAGGCGGAGGATGAGGAGGAGGAGGAGGAGTAGGAGGAGATCAACGCACCCTCCTGATTCTGCGTCTTGTTCTGCCTGCGCGTCGGCGCACCTGCAGAAACCGAGGACGCCGCAGAAGGAGGCTGTCCTCCTGCGACCCCGTGGAGCCCTGGAGTGGGGGGGGGGGCTGGGCAGGAGCGACTTCTCCATGAAGGAGGCCGCCGAGGTGTTCCGCAGGGCCTTCGGCGAGGAGCTGGGCGGCCCGCTCGGGCGGCCCTGCTCTGGCACGCGCCGGTCGCCGCCGCCCCGGTCGTCGCCGCCGTGGCCGTCGCCGCCGTCGCGGGGCGCCCGCTGCGCCCCTGGTCAGGAGGATCGAGGCGGCCAGCCCGCCGCGGATTCTCGGAGGGTTTTCATAGTTTTCGGCCTCTCGGGGGCCTTACTGAGCCTCGGAACGGTCATACGGCGACTCGGGAGGAAGAGCCAGTCCTGGAGAAGTGGATGAGAGGGGTCGTGGGCCCGTGTGTCGAGAAAAGCATCGAGGCGCCAGATGTGTGGGTACGGTGCTCGACGGTTTTCACGATTCAGTACGGTCGACATGGGTAGGGAAGAACGGGAACGACGACCGACAGCAGTTCCTGTCCATTCGGAGGAGGGGCGGCTGTCGGTGTCTCCGCGGACGTTGTCCATTTGAGACCAGAGGCCGCCTGCCCAGCGCGGCCGCTGTCGGTTTTGAACAGCATTTGCTGTTGGGCATCGTGCCTGTTCTTGTTCCCGTGCCCGCTTCCGGCAATCCATTGAGCAGCAGAGTCGAGGCGCACTGCTCGCCACGACGCGGTGCTCGGTGGTGCTCATGATGTTCACTGCGGCGCTCTTCCCGCTGCTCTCCTGCATTTCTGGTGCGCTGCGGCGTGGTGTGCTTGGCGTTCTGCCGGCTCGCCGGCTGGCGTGTTGCGTGGGCGCCTGGCACCAGCACGCCGAAACATGAGCGGTTTCTGCTGTGGCGCGCCCTGATGAGGACGCAGTGTGCACGCTGGTCGTGAAACGCAGGTAATTTTGGATTTCCAGGTCCCAATCTACTTCAGGCGCTTTCCTACTTCAAGAATCGATGTGCTCTTGCTGTGTTTTGTTCTTCTCTGGGAGGGCCTGAGCCTGGTCTGCTCTAGCGCCTTCCTACTTCATGCTTTTACCCACTTCTCCCGACAGACGTGCACCACGAAATATGAGCGTTACTGCTGCGGCGCGCCCTGATGACGCAGCGCACCGATGCGCCGTGCCTCGTCCGTCGTCGCTTTCGGCTCCTGGGGAGGCCCTGGCCTCGGAGTCCTCTTGCGGGCACCTCGAGGGAGCCGGCCGAGGGCGAGAAGCCGGCGCTTTGGGGGAAGGGGGTCGAGAGGGTCCTCGGTCACCGAGCGCGTTCCACGACTCGCAAGGTGCCTACTCGCAAACGCCCGAAAGACATAGGCTTGCCTCGAGGTAATGTAGCGTAGATCCCCGGCGCGGATCCGGGCCATTTGCGAGCAGTTACTTTGCGTTGGGCCTGGGTTGGCCAAGCTTGTTGGTTGCTTGTTTCAGCCCCACCGATGGCACGCGGCCTGCGTCGGCCCGCGTGGCGTCGTCTGCGTCACACCGAGGGGCTTCGATGGGCAAGCGAACGTTGGCGCCAGCACGCGTTCCGAGGATCATCGATAGGGTCCGTGGGCAGCGCCGCACAGCTGGGACCATCTTGGTTGTTATCGTCGTCGCCACCGCTGCGGTGGACGCGCTTCCTGCGGCGTCGGCTTCTCGTTGTCGTCCTTGCTCCTCCGCCCTTCTCATCCTTCTCGTGCTCCTAGTCGTTGTCCTCCTCATCCTTCTCATCCTCCTATTCCCCCCTGCTCTCTGCACCTTTCTCTGTCCCGTCTCCTCTTCTCCTATTCTTCCCTCCCTCCCCTCCCTCACTCGCTCCTCCCTTTCCCTTCTCTCTCTCTCTCTCTTCCTTCCTCCCTCACTCGCTCCTCCCTCTCCCTTCTCTCTCCTCCCTCCTCCCTCCCTCCTCCCTCCTCCCTCTTCCCTCCTCCCCCCGCTCCCTCCATACTTCCCTCCGCCCTCCCTCTCCTCCTTCCCCGTCGACCTTCCTCCTCTCCACTTCCCTTCTCCTCTTCCTACTCCTCTGACATCCGTCCTCTCCTGTCCTGGTCCTCATCTTCCTCCCGCCTCCTGCTGCTCCTCGTCCTCTTGTTCCTCCTCTTCCTCCTCCTCTCCTTTCTCTCTGTGGCGAAAGCTGCCCACGATGCTGCCCCCTCCGCCCCACGCGAGGCGTTGAGCCCGTCGTGAGCACCCGAACCATGAGGTACTGGCGCTCCTGTCGGGGGGTGTTCCCCGGTCCAGGGGTGGCCGTGACTGTCGGGAAACCAAATTCCGCCTCCTTGGCGCAGGGGGGGTGGAGTCGGTCTGGGCCATCCGTGTCCGCGGGACCCAGGGCTCGGTTACGGGGGCGGGTTGGTGGATGCATGATTTCGGTCGGACTCTGACTTGAGCACGGAGGCTCGCCAGCCCAAGCCGCTTGGGCAACGAATGCTACAAGATTGCGAAGGCCTTACGGCCAGTGCCGACGACCCTGAAGGCGGGACCTCCCCTGGGACCCTCGCTGGCTACCCCACGCGGGACCCGCCTGTCCCCCAGGGGGGGATCTTTTCTTTCACCCAGGACCGCCTCCCCCCCCCCCCCACCCCACCCCTCCTCAAAGCCCGCAGTCGAGTCCTGGCAAGCGGGCACGTTAAGGTACGTGCCCTTCTCGCTCGATGCGTCCAGCGAAGCAACGACTCACAGGAAAATGAGCGCTCCCCTTCCTCCTTCTCCTCCTCCTCCTCCTCCTCCTCCTTCTCCTTCAGGTTCGCAAGGTCAAAGGGCATGCCAGAGTTGCCGACGACGATGCTGCCGACAATGCCTGCTATCTGGGAAACGCGGAGGCAGACGCAGCAGCCCGGCGTGGTGCGGCCATGCGCCCCAAAGATGTGGAGGCCGAGCGCAGGGCTGTGGGAGCTTGCCAGCTCGTCGCGACGGTAGGCAGATACCTCTGCCGCTTTCTGTGGGTCTGGCCTTTCCCGCTGCGGGAACACTCCAGAATTTTAGGCGGTCGCCGCGGCCCGGCACTACCGGCCCACCACCCAGCGCTTGACGGGCGCCACGGTTTTGTCAGAGTTCAAGGGGGCGCCTGCGATGCATCCGGTGCTTGCGCAGCGCCCTCGTCCCCTCCAGCCTGCCTCCACGCGGCACGGCGCTTAAGGCCGCCGACGCAGACGTTGGCCTGCGGAGCGCTCATTTTCTGGTCGGCCTGCGGATCTCACTCGCGTGAGAATGCTGTCAGTCTGGCCAAGCCTTGTCGAGGGGGCATGCTCAATCAGAGCGCCACAGCCTTCTGCTTGAACGGGCTGTGGGAGGCCTGTGGCCTGCGGACTACTGGTGCCGCTCTAATTAGGCTGCCCCAGGTCTCGGCCGTTCGGAGCGCTGGCCACAGACGCACAATTCGGGGACCTCATCGCTCTGCTTGGCGGCAGTGATGGGGACGATCGCGGCTAGCCTCCCTCGCTCCCTCGCCCGCCTCCTCGCCGTGATGTGCCCCGCCTCCTCCCTTCTTCACCTCCCTGCGGACTTCCCAGGGCACGACCGCGCTTCGCCATGCCGCGTCGCGGGCCCATGGTTAAATTGTGTGCACGGTCGCGGGCTGTGCCCGCGCGACTTGCGCGCTTCGTGCAGCACGGTTCGCGCGCCGAGCAAAACTCCCCCCCCGCTCTCCCTCCTCCTGCGTTCCAGGTCGCCTGCAACGGGCGTGAAGACCATACCGCTTCGCGCGTCGCTGCCTGGACCAGAAAAGACCTGCCCTTCTCCACCGGGGCGGCGCGAGGGCGCGAGGATGATGGCGCGCCGCGCGCCGCGAGGCGCGTGACGCGCGAGGTCGGGCGACGTGGGCTCCTCGGCTCCCCCCTGGCCTCGGGCATCCCCCCCTGGCGCCCCCCCCTCCCGCAGGAGTCCTCCGAATACGGCGCCCTCGTCGACCATTTGCTCCGATCCGCAGGGGGAGGCGGCCTCCGGTGCCTCCGCCGCCAGTGTCAGTGGTGATGCCTCGAGCGCATGTTTTGTTTTCCCCCTGGCGATGACTGGCGTGGCTGGGGGGAGTCGTGCCGGCGCCGTCTTGGAACGCCCAGGAATGGCTAATTCTCACACGGCGCTGGCGCGAATCGTGACGTGACCAAGGGGGGGGGAGGGGGGGGCGGGCCAGTCACCGGCGTCATCGTCTGTTCCTTCGGATTCGAAACGTTCACTGGTGGCGTTGCGCGATCGTCCCCTCCTTCTGCCCTCTTTCGAAGAAGAGCAGGCGGAATACGCCGACTTTCGAAGCTCCGCGCCTTCCCTGGCTCGCGGAGCGCGCCAGGGGTGGCGCTGGAGGCGCCGCCAGGGGGGGACCCAGCGCCGACTCAAAGCATCCGCTCAGAGCTCCGAACGTTTGTGTTTACGCGGTTTTGATTCCTCTGGCTTTTCTTCTCCCCGAAGTAGCTTCCCTTGCATTCTTGCCTCTTCGGTCCATCCTTCACTAGGAGGCGACATGCGAACCCGACCCCACCACCCCACGACTGTCTCAGGGGGGAAGTGGGGTTCACTTCGTTCGGGACCTCCCGAGCGAAATGAACTCCACCTCCCCCTTAGAATTCGTGGGATGGTGGGGTTAGGGTGCGCACGTGGCCTCCTATAAACCACTTTCGCTGGCCGCACCCCGCTCGAAAAGTGTCGGCATGGGCGTCCAGGGCCCTGGCATCTTTCATCGCGCATCCTGCGGGGGAGGGGAGAAGCCAAGGGCCGCCACGGGGGCGCGAAGTGGTTTGCGGTCAGCGGCTCGCGATTTCCTTCAAGACAGTTATCGGGTTGCGAGGGGGGGGCTCACGGGGGAAGATGGGCTCACGGGGGGAGGATGCGCTCACAGGTTCGATGTTCGAGGTGTTCGGGCTTCTCGTCGGCTCGCGGCGGTGTTCAGCCTCCAGGGGGGGGGGGGGGCCGTGCGAGGCCGAGGCCCGCCGGGGGACGAGTTCGCAAATCGGGCGAAGTGGCCAGGCCAGGCCGTCGGTGTATTATCGCGTGCTCACGTCGAGTGTGCCCAGGACATCGCCGTGCCCCGCATCTCCCGAAGCCCCTCGCTCCCAAGACGATGGCCGTCTTTCTCAGACTCCTCGTCCTCGTCCTCGTCGTGCTCGTCCTCCTCTTATCCCTGGGGGGGGGCGGGGGCGGGTCGGCGCGAGGGCGCGGAGTTGTGCTCGCGCTTCGCGCCTGCGCGCGGCGTCGAAGGCGCGAGCACGGCTTCCCCTCCGAGGGGCCAAGCAGAGGCAACACACCCCTCGCGAAGAGGTCCACCGTGCCTCCCCGGCGCCTCCCCGGTCTGGGGACGACGATCGGCGGCCAAAGAGGGGGGGACGTGAGGAGGAGAAGGCCCTCTCAGAAGGCGGCGGGACTTCTCAGAAGCCCTCGCGCCTTTTGGGAGGGAAGGGAAGGCTTCGAAACTGGGAAGGCTGTGGGACTTCCGAGCCTTCTGAGAAGGCCCGCCCCTTCCCACTTCCCCCCCGCGCTCGCCGCCAAGGTCAGGGGACACAAAGGTAGAACCTCATTGTGTTTGGCCCGACCCCCACTTTTTCAAGATTCGATGTTGGGTTGGGCCTCGCGGAGGCCTTGGGGGTTACACTTCTTGTGTCCTCTCACGCTTGTGCTGCCGAATGTCTGGGACCAACTTTGAACCCGGGGGGGAGGAGGGGGGGCGAAGTCAAGGGTTCATTTTTTGTCCATCTACGGGAGCATCCGGGGCCAGGCCAAGAAGACCAACCGGGGCTCCGTCAGCGCAGCGGTGCCTGAAGTCAGCTTTGGGTCCCCGTCAGGAGACGGACGCGCGGACAGGCCCGCCGGGGGCGGGCCGCTGCTGGTCCAAAAACTCCAGGGCCCCCGCCCAGAGATCGGCCTGTCGTGGGGGCCCCGCCAGGGCGCCGACGACGCATCAGGCACATGCCAACGCGGACGGCGGTGGAAGGCATGCCCCGAGACGTGGGGCCGGTGCCGCCCGATTTGGCGACGGGGTGCGCCGATTCTGTGCGGAGGCAGGGCCCGTCGCTAATCCACGCGTCGCTAGTGCGTGTTTGCGCTTCCTCGAGAACAGCGGCGCCGCATCACCACGACGATTTTACACCGCCCCTTGGCCACATGGAGGTGCTGGTGTCGTCGTGCCTTTGATCTCTATGGGCGTCGGGGTAAGCACAGGACGGGCACTTGGTTGTGCTCTCGGCGCCCCGCGGACCGCCTTCGGGCCTCGGGCCAGCAGCAGAAGCGCACCAACAACGAGCCGAGGCAGAACATGGGCCCACAGGGTGGGATCAGGAGTCGGGGCTCGACCTGAACGGCGTTTTGGGCGATTTCGTTGGCTCTCTTCGTTTCGATTTCGCTTTGCGGCAAAGGCGGAACGAAGACAAAACGAGGGGGAATCAAAAAAACGGAACCAAACATGTTGTTTAGGTCGATCTCTGTCAAGATCTTCTGGGGCCACCCTACAAGCAGGCCCGCACCGTGAGTAACAAATCACGGCGTCACGTCGGAGGTCTCGCATCTCCGCTTCTCCCTCCACTCCTCCCACCTCCCTCTTCCTGGCCTCCCCCCCCCTTTTCTCCTTCCACCCCCCATTCGCCCTCCAATTCTCCTCCTCACTCCAGCTCGCCCTACTCATGCTTCACTCTCCCCTTCTCCCTGCTCCTATCTCCTTACTCCCACCCTCAGATGGAGTGTCCACGCCCATCGCGGCAAGATACGCGACATCAAATGGTGCATCGACACAGCACCCGCCGTCCCCGCCTCCCCAGCAAAATTGACGGAGCTGGACGCGAAGCAGTGCTCACCTTCTTGGTAAGACATATTTCATTAGTTTCGGGTCTACCGGGTATTGTATATGCAAAGGCAGATGTATACGCCGACGTGTGTGCGTATGCGTATACGTGTAGGTGTGTACATACGCAGGCTACGCTGGCGAACATGTCGATGTTGATGACTATGGGTGCGTCCATGTGTATGTTGTCGTTTACGTAAATGTAGCAGTGCATGTAGATAGTATTCGCGGACTTCTGGAGTTCACACTGGAGTTCTTCTTGGATTTCCTTAAGGCCTGCGTATAGCAAATTGTTTTCCTCTGCTCATCACACCGTGCGCAGGTACCCAACTTGGTAAAGCTTGTTGAATCTTGTCATGGTATTTATAGATCGCTTCATGCCACTCGCGTGACGCAACGGGGCAGGAACGGTACCCGTCGGATGTGTGGAATCCAATTCAGTTATTCAGTGATCTCTTGACTTGGTTAGGGCAAGCACACTACTTCACAATCAGGCGCCATCATGTTTAAGCATTGGCTGGAATCTTACTTCGGAGCGCAGTTCATGGAAGGAGGGCCGCTCACGCAAGGGTGCATCACCAACTTCACCACCGACGTAGCACATCAGCATCATATCAACGTGTACGTTGAGTTGCTACGCCGTTAAGCTTCTGACCGCGCCTTGGACGGGACGCCATTCGGCGTTCCCACTGTCGATCTGTTTCTGGAGCTACTTGCCAGAATTGCATATCGATTCAAGCCAGGGCCAAACGGTATCCCAGGAGTCGTATAGATGCATGCGCTTGGCCAGGTGGACGTGAATTTTTTTCGGCGCTTTTGCGCGGCGCTTCGAAGACATATTTTAGCAGCTTGCTGATGTATATTTGTGGAATTGGGTTTGAGCTCCTTGGCATCCCCACACAGCAAGTCGACAGTTTGAAGCACTTCCGATGGTTTTGGCGCGTTGGCCAACTATTCAAGCCATACCGTTCTGTTGTTTCGCGGAATCTAGCCCCGATCTTGGGGCCACTTGCATGGACCAGAAGCTACGGCTATCGCGAAGGCGCCTCGGTGGGTGATAATCTCAGTGTTCGTTTTGGGCCGTTGACCTTTGTTGTGAAGTGGATGGTGTAGGTCGTGTTCGGAGCGCAGGATGTGCAGTCTGCTTTCGACTCTGTGGAGCACGTCGACGCCCTACGTGTTTCGCGGACCTTGGTGGGGACTCCACATCAGGTGCTCGCACTGGCCCGCGAGATCAAGGGTAAGGCGGTCCAACTACATGTTTTCGGTATTGCCATTGCAAATCCAATTGCCAAGACCAAGGCCCTGAAGACTGGTGCACGGTGCGAGCCTTTTTGATGAGGTCGTGGACGCCTTGGAAGCGGAATGGTGAGTTTTGGGTTCCGGGTACGTTTTGTTCGATTCGGGTATGCAGATGTCTTCTGTGACGTGGGGCGGCAAAAGATCCTCTAGGCTCTCAGTCCAGACGAGCATTCTTTAACGTCGGGCAGTCTTACGAATGCAGCAGAGGTAAGTACGGCTGTCAATGGAGACGGTCGTCCCTCGAGATGCTTGCGGTGTGTGTGTGTGTGTGCGTCTCTCCCCAGTCACTTGGATTATGATGTGCAACTGTCTGAACTGATATGCGCGGTGAACGGTACCATCATTGCTCTTGGTGGATGCTCGTGCGCGGACAACCTGCACGAGTCCATGCTGCGACGCTGCTAGACAATAGGCGAACCAGGTCTCCTGAAGTACCGCTGACAATTGTTTGGTCGAGGGGTGCCTGTCAGCTTGGAACTCCAAGCCTGGTCCACGCGGCCCCAGGCATGATGATTGCTCATGAGCGCTGTGATCCACTGGGGCCGCGCGCTGCTTCTTGAAACAATGAGCTGGTAAACGGACATGCCCACGGAGGGTTTTCAGAATGCGATGCCTCCAGGACAAGGGCGCTATGGCTTGCAACAAGCGAGCGTGGCACGGTTAGACAGGTGGGCCGAGTTTTGGCCCTTCAAGCATCTACGCTTTGTTGTCATGGAGAATTTGTGCACTGGCCTTTGGGCGCGAAAAGGGATAGAGGTGCGCCTGCTATTTGCCGCGAGCGCCACGCTGCATGGTGGCAGAGCAGGAGACGGAACCGTCGCAAGACTGCTGAAGGAATCACAGAATGCTCTGGTGCGCCAGAGGGTTGGGCCGAATGGAAGCGTCGACGAGCTGAAAGTGAACATCTTTGGCTCGCACTGGGTGTCCAGAGTGGGCGCGCAGCTGCCCCGGCGACTGGGGGTTGGGAATTTGGATTTTCGGTGAGATCGCGCGCGCGATGCTCTCATCGGCCAACCCATTTGAATGTTAGATTTCGAACGCAGATCTCGCAGATAGCCGACCAGACGGAGGTTGGGGCCGGTTTCGCTGCTGGGTAAGATGAGCTAGGATGGGCTCTGTGCGTGCCCGTGCGCGCGATAGACATTTGAGTCGGTATTTGGCAATTTTGCAGTGGCTGGGCTTGTAAACTTAACAGCCACACCCTGCGCTGATTTGAGTGGAGACGCAGTATGCCGCATCAAGAAGATTGGAGTGAACCGCGTGACGGCGCCTCCAACTATCGCAGCCTGCCGCTCGGTAGGTGCACAAAGCGCCCCGGGAACGGAATGCACGAGTCAGCTTCTTGGCGGGTTATTGTCTGACTGTCCGCGAGGATGGCAGCACCTTGTCGGAAGAGCGCGTCCGCATCTTTCCCTGGATCAACAGATTTTTTGTAATTGTTCGGGAAGGTCGATTCGTGGGGGGCGTTGGTGGTATTGCTGATGTACAATTGTTTCCGTAAAATGTCAGGGACGATTGTATAAGGGGACGCCTGGTAGTTTGCCGCTGCATTTGTGTGGCGAGCGTTAAGTCTTCATTTATGATGGAGTTGTTGGCGTTGGAGTCCGTGTTCATGGGACGCGCTGCAACCTGATCAATGGCGCTCGCCCGGGACAGGTTATTTTTGTTTTTCTCGCACAACCACTAATTGCATCATATACCTTGTTTGTTCGAGTATCATGACGAGAAGCGCGAGACATTTAGACGAATTGTATGGTTTTGACGTTTCGTGCGTTCTGCTTGGGAGGCAGGATCCAGAACGTGCGACCAGGGCATATAGTTCTCATCGCTCGCAGGCCACCTGAATCTTACAACTCCAAGTCTCCCGAGTCTCTGGAAAAGGTGTCACAGGGGCTATGACTCATTGTCCAACCTATACCAGTTCACACAGTGCAGCACAAACAGCTATATGATTTTCATCATTTTCACCGCCAGGTCCGCAAAGTGTGGCACGGGTGTCAGATTCTGACAATTCTCGGTTTCTTCTTCCTGGTCCTTTCTCGCCACCGTTCACCCTCCCGTCTCTTCCCTCGTCATCAATCTTGTCATTCCGCCCCTCTCGCGCCCTCCAGTCTCGTTCGGTCCCTATTTCCTCCTGCCCCATTGTCCATTCCTGTCCAATCGTTTCGCCTACCCTTCATTTTCACGGTGTGGACAGTTCCAAACAGGTGTTTCAGCTTGCTGTGAATACGTTGTCTCGTCCCCATCGGGCCGTGTATACGCAGACGTACAGTGTAATTGTACGAGTGCGAACCAGCACTGTTGGAAACTCAGCTCGTTCTGGAGAGCTGGGGGGAGGAGGATTGGTAGGAGGAAAGAAGTAGGAAGGGCGGGGCAGCACGTAGGAATCCATGTACATGTCTATATATATATATATATATATATATATTCACATATGTATATGTATATGGATGTTCCATTATGTTGTTGTCATGCGCATGTTCATCTCTCTCTGCCGCCTATATCCTCATAGTCATATATGTGTAAGGCTTCGCCTTTTTGCAACGGCGCTTCCCAGCGCGCGTTGCGGCCCGCAGGCGGGCTTGGAGGGAGATTCCAAGAGAATTCGAGGTCTGGAGCCGTATTGGAGCCTTTATGCCGTCTTGGACGTCGAGACGATCTTGTTATGAAATCATTCCCGGCATTCGCCGATTCCGCTCCATAAGCAAAATCCGACGTTGAAGCGACATTATATTCCCAGGCTGCTGCCGCCTTTCCTAATTTCATTGATCGTGCCCCTTGCGTTTCTCGTATTGTTTTCATCCGCGCTGTCAAGGGGTAGTAGGTTCCCATTCGCAAAACATCCTTTGCTTCGATGGTCTCAGCCTGGAGCATTGGATTTGACGGTCCCGGGGCCGAGCAGCAATCTTAGGCGTCCCCTCGGGATGCCGGAGCGTGCGCTTCGGATTGACGAACCACTCGTGGCACCTTGTTCCAAGTCGGGGCGGGAACGGAAAGTTAGTGTGCCCGGCTCCTGGATGCGATTGGCAGTATTTTTTCGTCCAGGGGGGGCAGGATATATATATATATATATATGTATATATATGTAAAAAGTTTAATCATAATAATAGTGATAATAATCACAGTAATAGAGATTATAAACATATGAATAATATTATTATTATTACTACTACTACTACGACGACTACTACTACTACTACTACTACTACTACTACTACTACTACTACTACTAGTACTACTATTAATCCTACTACTACCACCACCACCACTACTACTACTACTACTATTACTACTACTACTACTACTACTACTACTACCACCACCACCACTGCTACTACTACTACTACTACTACTACTACTCCTACTCCTACTCCTACTCCTACTCCTACTACGACCACTACTACTACTACTACTACTACTACTACTACTACTACTACTACTACTACTACTACTACTACGACTACTACGAATAATAATAGTAGTAATAGTAATAGTAGTAGTAATAATAGTAATAGTAATAATAATAGTAATAATAATACTATCATAATAATAATAGTAATAATAATCAGAATAATACTAATAATAATAATCATAATAATAATAATACTAATAATAATACTAATAATTATAATAATGATAATAATAATGATAATGCTAATACTATGTATAAGCGGCGTGAGGGCTCCCCGGGCCGGGGGGCAGCACACTTTTACAAAACTCCCCCCCCCTCCCCCCGCAACCCACTTTTGTCCCCGGCGCCGGCGGGCCTTCTTGAACGCTCCAGGGCGTTCCCTGTGCCTCGAGGGCCCTCCTCGGCGCCCGCGGAGGACGCCCAGAGGCTGCCAAGACGGCCCATGAGCGCATCGAGCCGCCCAAGATGACCCCATGGTGGCCCAGTAGCCCCCCAAGAGGCCCCATCAAGGAACCAAAATCATTGTTTTTCATTGTTTTTCAACGTTTTTCGCGTTCTCGCGATTTCGGGTTTCCGACACACCAAGACTGCCCAAGAAGCCTCCAACATCGCCGAAGGGGGGCCCAAGAGGCCCCCAAGAGGCCCCCAAGACAGCCCCAGAGGGCCCCCAAACGGCTCAAGAGGCGTCTAAGACGGCCCCAGAGGGCCTCAGGACAGCCTCCAGAGGAGCCGAAGAGGGGGAACGCGAACCGACAAGTCGAGCCTTCCGCACCAAGAGGCCCCCAGGAGGCTCCAAGAGGCCCCCAAGAGGCCTTCAAGAGGTCCCCAAGATGCCCCGAGAGAGCCAAAAGAGGCCCCGAAGAAACCCAAAAGAAACTCCCAAACGGCCCCCCGGAGGCTTCAAAACTCAAAACGGCCTCTGACACATGACCCATGCACGGTGGCAGGAGGGGACGACGGGCTCTCGGAGTGGCACACGAAGAGAACACTCAACAGGCTTCTTTCGGTATGTGACTGATTTCGGCGCTCTCCAGCACCACCCGCCGACGATGATGACGTCGACGATAAGGACGACGATAAGGACGACGACGACGATGACGACGACGACGACGATTGCGACGACGACGAGGACGACGAGGACGACGAGGACGACGACGACGACGACGACGACGACGACGACGACGACGACGACGACGACGACGACGACGACGACAGCGACCACGGCGGCCGCGTCGGCGACGGCGCCGGCGCCGGCGACGGCGACGACGGCGAGCCCCCCCCTGTGGCCGGCGAAGGCGGGGGGCCCCCCCCCCCCCCCTGTTGCAGAACACCCTGTTTTGAGCCCTCCTCGGGCCGTGGGCATCTTCGGTCCCTCCTGGAGCACCTCTTGGGGCAATTTTGGCGCTACTCTTGGAGCTCTTTCTGAGCCCTCTTCGGCCTCCTTCTGAAAACTCCTC